>BMAV01008523.1:0-50821 GCA_019973955.1 Trichonephila inaurata madagascariensis
TTGAAATGGATCCCACCCACCTTAACTTAATAATTTGTCCTCGCTGTGTACTTGTTGATAGCTTTATTATCGTCGAAGCTCGCGATTTAAAAATATATCTATGATTTTGTTTTAATCCCCTGCCGTAAATAATACCGTGAATTACAATTAACGCGTGAATTATGAAATGCACATTCAAGAGAGATTCGGTAGCTAATCGATTCGGCCAAGACTGACTAGAATTGTACGAGGTACAGCATTTTTACATGTTTTGTGCAGACGTCCGTTAGGTTGCCTAGACTCACGTGAACGTTCGCGAGAATGCCAGATGTAATGGATATGATAAAGAGCAACACACATAGATTAATCTATTTTTTATAAGGACATTTGTACTTTTAGAAATGGATCTTGAAGGAAATAAATCTTTAATTAAATGTTATTTCTCAATCTGTTCCAGTTTAAAAATTAGAGAAAGAAAAGTAACATAATTAACCTATTACTTAAAAGTAATTTACTTAAAATATATATTACTTAAGAGTAACATATATAAAAAAATTTAATACTTATCTTATTAATTTGTACGGTTTATAATTAAGATCATATTAAAGCTTTAGCGTCAAAGTACATTTTTATTGCATTCAATATATATTATTATTATTAATTGGGTCGCCAGTATTGAAAGTTTGAGAAGCACTGAAATAATGTTTCATTTTCTTATAAATGAACTCGTGCAAAGAGCGGGTACTTCAGCCGGTATACTTTTAATGTTTCAGTGTGTGTGTGCTGCACAGAGTATTTTATAACTAATTAATTAATACTGAATTAAGAACAAGTTTAATAAGTATTAGCGACTTCCATGGGCTTGTCTTGCAGAGCAAAGTTTTTAGAAATTGACCCTCTGAGTTTTTTTCTGTATTAGCTGATATCTATATTTTGTCTTCTAAGCAGCCACCGCATTTTGCAATATGTTCCAATTTAAAAATTATAGAGAAAGGAAAAATAACATAATAATTATCCTATTACTTAATTTTTTTTTTTGCTTAAAAGTAACATATATACAAAATTTAATACTTATGTTATTAATTTGTACGGTTTATAATTAAGATCGCGTATTGTAGCTTTAGCGTCAAAGTGCATTATTATTGCATTCAGTAATTTATTAATGTATAAGGGGAAACGATAAAATTGTGATTGAAAAGGGGGCGCCAGTATTGAAAGTTTGAGAAGCACTGCAGTAGAGCATATTTGGTGAGATTTTGATGTAAAAATATGAAAACGTGACAAATAAAGACAAAATGTGAAGTAAAAACAATAATCACACAGAAGAATGGAGGAAAATCGATTCAGAAATTACAAAAAACTGATTAAATATATACAAGACGCTTAAAAGCTATTGTGGACACTAAAAGATATCCTACTAATTACTAAATTAAGAAAGAAATACAATATTTAATGCTAAGTTGAAATTTTTGTGAAGTGTACGAAGACTTGTGGCGTAATTTTTTAGTAGCTTTTTGATAATTAGTTTTTTAAAAAAATAGTTATACTATTTTTGCAAAATTAATCATGTCATTCCATTAAGAATAAGTTGCAGATAGCATAAAAAAATTACAATTACAATATATTACTTTTTATTAGTCGAAAACGTTACATTTTATAAGAAATTGCTAGTGTATGAACACTTTTGTGGCCCACTGTATATACATGGAAGATCCATTTTGTATTCATGGCTGCACATGAGTAAAAGATTTTAAGTGATTTTTTATAACTGTTTTGTATTGTAAAATATTTAATTTAATTAAACTTTTCTTTATTTTGAACTAATTTTTAATTGACTATTTATATTATACAGTATTTAGAGATATTGTTTAGGTTGAAAAATTCTCTTCCGTATTATTATTGTCTGCTTTAATTCTAATTTATCTGATTACTTAATTTATTTGCTAAAATATTATCGTCTGTTGTTAAAGTTATGTTACTTAAGTTGGCATCTCTTATATTTATTCTAAATATGTTTTTTCAGTTGGTGAAAGAAATTGTAATCCATAACTAACGCTGGTTGAACTAAATATGTAAGAAACATTTATATAATAATGGTTACAATAAATACATAATGGTTCATAATGAACACTTTGGCTACTATTATTTACAATAACATTTTTATAGAAAATACTTTTAAAGTGTTACGTAATGGTTAAATCGAAAATTAGAAAATATTGAAATATTAGAGAAAAAAAAAACGTTGTTCATTAATTTGAAGAAGTTAGCTCATCCGAGATAAATACTGTTCGTGAGCTTTTCTAGATCTTGGTTGATTCATAACTTCTAATATTCCAAGGAGAAAAAGAAGAAAAATATACACAGTGGACCACAAAAGTGTTCGCATACTTGCAATTTCTTATAAAATTTAATGTCTTCGACTTATAAAAATTAATATATTGTGATAGTAATTTTTTTGTGATATCTGCAACTTATTCTTAATGGAATGACATAATTAATTTTTTAAAAATAGTATAACTCTTTTTTCAAAAATTAATAATCAAAAAGCTACTAAAAAATTACGCCACAAAAGTCTTCGTACACTTAACAAAAATCTCAACTTAGCTTTAAATATTGTATTTCTTTCTTAATTTAGTACTTAGTAGGATATTATCCACAACAACTTTTAAGCGTCTTGGTATAGATTTAATCAGTTTTTTGTAATTTTTGCATCGATTTTCCTCCATTCTTCTCTGATTATTGTTTTTACTTCACCTTTTGTGTTTATTTGTCATGTTTTCTCTTTTTTTTTGCATCAAAATCTCACCAAATATGTTCTACAGGGCTAAATAAAGTGTATAGGGAGGAGCTTTCATAATTTGGGGACAGTTATAGAGACACCAGTGGCGTACATTGAGAACATTGCGCTCGGCGTCATTATCTTTTTTGTTAAAAAATTAAATTGACTCCAATATCCAAAAACTTCGGGCAGATAATTTAAAATTTCTCTTTAAAATATTTAAATAGAGCTCATGATTCACAATACCATCAAAAAATACCAAATTACCTTATTCTGAGGCCAATTTACACCCCCACGTCAGAACACCTTCACTTCCATGCTAAAGTATGGAGATGGAGGACTTTATATTCCACATAAATTCATGGGATTAAACTACTTATTTTTTTCTTTTACAAGCTATTATAGGCCCATCGGTACCAAAAATCTTGAATTTTCTGCCATCCCAATCAATTTGCTGTTAATTTTGAATTTTCTGAAACTTAATTCCAAGAATGTAGTTGGATCAGTAAAACATGGTGGAAGTGTTCTTGTGTGGGGGTGTGTAACTCGTCCACAGAATTAGGTAATTTGGTATTTTTTGTTGATATTGTGAATCATGAACTCATGAAATCTTAAATTATCCGCTCGAAATTTGGATATTGGAAACGTTTTCATTTTTTAACAGGATAATGACGCCAAGCGCACTGCTCTTAATTACGTCACTGTTGTCTCTATAACTGTCCCCAAATTATGAAAAAACCTCCTCATACACTTTATTTAGCCCATATTTGGTGAGATTTTGATGTAAAAAAAAAGAAAAGAAAACATGAAGAATGGAGGAAAATCGATACAGAAATAACAAAAAACTGATTAAATCTATACCATGGCGCTTAAAAGTTGTTATGGACACTAAAATGTATCTTACTATGTACTAAATTAAGAAAGAAATACAATATTTAAAGCTAAGTTGAGATTTTTTTTAAGTGTACGAAGACTTTTGTGCGGTAATTTTTCAGTAGCTTTTTGATTATTAATTTTTGAAAAAAGTAGTTATACTATTTTTAAAAAATTAATTATGTCATTCCATTAAGAACAAGTTGCAGATATCACAAAAAAATTACAATTACCATATATTAATTTTTATTAGCCGAAAACATTAAATTTTATAAGAAATTGCAAGTGTACGAACACTTTTGTGGCCCAATGTATATAATCAGTGAATGAATTCTGTAATTTCTTATACCCTTCTTAGGATTTTACATGAAATTTAAAGAATCAGATCGGTATACATTGAATTATCACTGGATACAAATACTAAATCTCTATTTCAGAAATTAGTGTAATCTCAGCAAATTATTGTGTATGAAATCGATAAAAAAAAACAAGAAACTGAATTGCTCTCAAGTACGTGTGTCAATGTGTATTTGAAGAGAATTTAAAATCTCTTTGCTTATACAGTAGACCACACAAAAGTGTTCGTACACTTGCAATTCCCAATAAAAATTTAATGTGTTTTCGACTAATAAAAATTAATATATTGAAATTGTAATTTTTTTATGATAACTGCAACATGTTCTTAATGAAATGACATAATCATTTTTTTAAAAATAGTAAAATAATTTTTTTTAAAAAATTAAAAGATCAAAAAGCTAGTAAGAAATTCGCCAAAAAAGTCTTGGTAACTTTAACAAAATCTCAACATACTATAAATATTGTATTTCTTTCTAATTAGTATTATGAATATCTTTTAGTGTCACACAACTTTTAAAACGACTTGGTATAGATTTAATCAGTTTTTTTGTAATTTCTTCCTCGACTTTCCTCCATCCTTCTGTGATTATTGTTTTTATTTCAAATTATGTATTTATAAGTCATATTTTCTTTTTTTTAAATCAAATCCTCGCCAAATATGTTCTACCGGGCTAAATAAACTGATTGAGGGGCGTTTTTCAGAATTTGGGGATAGTTATAGAGACACTAGCGGCGTACATTGAGAGTAGTGTGCTCGGCTTCATTATACTGTTAAAAATACCCAAATTTTGGGCGGATAATTTAAAATTTCTCTTTAAAATATTTAAATAGAGCTCATAATTCACAATACCATCAAAAAATACCAAATTATCTAATTCTGAGGCCGATTTACACCCCCACGCAAGAACACTTCCACCTCTATGATTCATTGATCCAACTAGATTCTTGGGATTAAGTTTCAGAAAATTCAAAAATTACAGAAAATTGATTGGGAAGACAGAAAATTCAACATTTTTGGTTTCGATGGGCATGTAATAGTTTGTAAATGAAAAAATGAGGAATTTAATCCCATGAATTTATGTGAAACATAAGCTTCTCCACCTCCATGCTGGAGCATGGAGGTGGAAGTGTTCTTGCGTGGGGTTGTAAATCGGCTTCAGGATTAGGTATTTTGGTATTTTTTTATGGTATTGAGAGTCATGACCTCTATATTTAAGTATTTTAAAGAGAAATTTTAAATTATCCGCTTAAAATTTGAATACTGGAGACGACTTCATTTTTTAACAGTATAATGACGCCAAGCACACTGCTCTCAATGTACGCCCCTGGTGTCTCTATAACTGTCCCCAAATTCTGAAAACTCCTCCTCCATCAGTTTATTTAGCCCAGTAGAACATATTTGGTGAAAATTTGATTTAAAAAAAAGAAAATATGGCAGATAAATACATAATTTGAAATAAAAGCAATAATCACAGAAGAATGGAGGAAAGTCGAGGAAGAAATTACAAAAAACTGATTAAATCTATACCAAGACGTTTAAAAGTTGTTGTGGACACTAAAAGATATCCTACTAAGTACTAAATTAAGAAAGAAATACAATATTTATAGCTATGTTGAGATTTTTGTTAAGTGTACGAAGACTTTTATGGCGTAATTTTTTAGTAGCTTTTTGATTATTAACTTTTTTAAAAAATAGTTATACTATTTTTAAAAAATTGATTACATCATTTATATTAAGAACAAGTGGCAGATATCATTAAAAAATACAATTCCAGTGTATTAATTTTTATAAATCGAAAACCTTAAATTTATTGGAAACTGCATGCATACGAACACTTTTGTGTGATCTACTAGATATTCATGTTATCCAATATACTATCTGTCACATCTTACATCAAATATACAGTGACTCTCTCAAAAGTGTTCGTACACTCGAAATTTTCTATAAAGTTTAATGTTATCGACTAATAAAAATTAATGTATCAAAAATATAATTTTTAAAGTAATATAATAAATTAATAATCAAAATAATATTAAATAAAATTAATTTATCAAAATTACAAGTTTCACGATTTTATTTTCCCCAAACAATTATACGTCCGTCAGAACCAAAATTGTTGAATTTGCTATTTTCTCAACTAATTTGTTGTCAATGTTGTATTTGCTGAAACTTAATCCTACGAATTTAGTTGAAACACAGTAAAACATGGAGGTGGTGGTGTTTTTCTGTGTGTGGGGGTATATACGTCCACTTCAGGATTAGATAATTTGGTATTTATTGATGGTATTGTGAATCATGAACTTTATTTAAATATTTTAAGGAAAATTTTGAAATTATCCACCCAAAATTTGGGTATTGGAAACGATTTAATTTTTCATCAAGATAATGAGCCCAGCAACTTAACTCAAAGTACGCCTCTGTCCCCCAAAGTGTATGACTGTCCCCAAATTCTGAAAATGCTTCCTTGATCTTCTGATTTAAGCCTAGCAGAACATATTTAGTAAAAATTTGAAGTTCGAGTAAGAAAAGACCTGACATATAAAAACAAAATGGGAACTAAAACAATAATCACAGAAAAATGGAGGAACATCGATACAGAAATTGCAAAAAATAAAAATAAAAAACTGATGATATCTATACCGAGACGTTTAAAAGCTGTTGTGAATGCTTAAAGATATCCTATTAAGCACTAAATTAAGAAAAAAATACGATAATTAAAACTATGTTGATATTTTTAAAATGTACAAAGACTTTTGTAGCGTAATATTTTAATAGTTTTTTATAATAAATTTTTCAGAATAATAGTTATTCTTTCCTTGTTATCCATGTTATCCGAAAACTTGGTCTTTTACCTAAGATACAAGTTTTCGCAACCCCTTTGCCGCGTGATGTAGCAGAATTGCCTGAAAGGATTACACGTGCTGTCAATAATGTTGAGAGTATCATCATGTTGACTAGGTGGGGCAGAAACTGGAGTATCGCATTGAGGTATGTCGTGTGAACAAGGAGAATATTAGGGCTCCCCCTGCAAAGTCAGGCCTTGGGTCCCAAGTCCTAATACATACTTAACGTCAGTCAGACTTTGGGCCCCCGCGGTGTAAGGGGGGTTGCGGGTTGTACGTTACGCCACTGGAACAAGGGATCACATATAACTTGTTAATTATGTAAATCAGAGGTGTCCAACCCAAATGCCCTTGCGAGCCACTTCAGAGATACATTATAATCTCGCGGGACGCACATAAAAATATGTACTTTTATATCAGATTTGGAAACAAAAAAACATTTATTGAGTGAAAATTTTAAACAAAATGAATTATTATTATTGTTTTCATTATTTTTCATGTATACAGACATAGATAATACAATAATGCTTGTATAATATAATAATGCAATGATCGAATAATGTTTAAAATATTACAGTTGCCATATTCTTGAAAATTACGGTGTATTCCTTTTTAATTGATCTTTCGTTACTCATTGTTGAAATTTGATAGTGCTGTCATTTGCAAACGATTAAGTATGCGTTGCCCTTATCTTAACCATCTTGAATATTTTTTTTAAATTTTAAAAAACATCTCCGACTGCCTCTTGCTTTTTGGGCACTCCAAACAGAAAGGAGGAGAAATGAAAGTCGCACACACAGAGAATCATGTATCATCCATAGTAAAGGATAGGCATAATGCAATTCGGAATTTATTAAAAAAGTAATTTATTGTAGAAAAATCAAATGTAACTGTTTGATAATTCGAATACATTGTTATTGTATGGAACGGACGCGATGAAAATTATGATTGTGAAAATTGGGTCGCAAGTATAGAAAGTTTGCGAAGCACTGTTTTAGCCTTTTTTGTGAATAAAACGTCACGTGAATAAAAACACTCGTTCTTTTAAAAAAACCTGCACATTTTTTTCCACCACTTGGAAAAAGGTACTTAAACTCAATACCTCAATGTGAATTAATTTTCACTACCGCTTATCGACTGATAGCTTTAGTAATCAGTTTCGGATCACAAGCACACATTGTTTGCAAATTCTTCTACTGATAGTTGCTATTGAAGTATTTTATTGGAGTACACAATCAAGCATGCAAACGAAATCAAAATAACAAACAAAAGAGCAGAATTTTAATTTGATTCTCTGTTTTATGATTGCAGCAGTGATAGATAAGAGTGAGAGAGAGATAACACCACCAATTCAGAATTTAAGGATACAGTTGTCACTCGCAAATAGTTACACTTATCAGTGAAAGTATATTTTTGGGAGTTCATTCTTAAAGAGTGTGTTGCTAAAATTTATCACAGTCGAGAATAAATCATTCAGTCTTACATTGATCCACATTTGCAAGCCTTACAACTTCGAACTAAATATAGTGACCGCAGTATCCGTGTGCTCATGGTCATGAGCTTATGGTCAGTTCTGTTTAGTCTGAGTTCGAAACCCAGTATCACTGAAGACCCAACTAGAAGAAGGGCTAGGGCGCGTTAAATCTGTCGATGATTAAAGTTCTGATGTGGAGTGAAAATTTGGAGAAAAAGGGCTAGCTCAGGCGTAACTTTATTCGCTTACACACACTTACATATATACATACTAAAACTAAACTAAACTCAGTGGCATGTGGGATGCATGTACAGCTGTTTCCATCAAGTGGTCAGTCTGACGTGAAAATCCTCAGTGTCCAATTCCCAAGCAAGCTTGGTACCACTGAAGAGATGAAAAGCTGAGTCGACTTAGCCAGCCCGTGATTTGAACCCTGGACTTGAGGCGGGGAAGTGCGATACACTACCATTCAGCCACTGGGCTTCAGTTAAACTAATTACTTTTATTAATTCTCATTACTTGATTCTCACATTTTATAAACGCCGCACTCTAAAACGATGCGAGGCCTATTGAAGGTAGACCTCATAATTTTGAGCCTTGGTCAAGAGAAGAGGATGACACTTGAGCTGGCCGCACTGAACAAGTAAAATTACACTTGAGCTTTAATCCTTAATTACACCTGAGTTACCTTTTCTCCAAACTTCCACACCATATTAACGGAAGGACATTGCGTTTCGACAGATTTATCGTGCATCAGCCTCCCCTACACACACACACACGGTGGATTTTCAACAGAACTAGGTTTCCAGCCCGCGACTCGACAACGTTGGCCTTAAGTTCGTGACCATAACCACTATGCTACCGTGGCTACCATGAATAACTATTTAGAGATTTTTTTAATCTAATTAAAACAACAAACTATAAGTACTATAAATATATGTCTGTGCCATAATAAATCCATAACGACAAGCAATTTGAATTTAATATGTTTAATTAATCGCAAATATTCAATCATTTTAGTAAACTGATTATTAAAAATTTAGCTTTCTCTCTCTCTCTCAATATATATATAAAGTTTTACGTGATGCCGTAATAAATTTACTTGAAGCCCCGCCAACAGGCCCGCCGCTCGTCCAATAGACATGCAGTACTCTTCAAGCATGGAAATTCTACATCGTCATTCTTCTCAAATAGACTTTTTGCCAGATACGGGATTGAGGGTTCCTAGAAACCAATATGGCCGCAGAAATTTCCGTAGATTCCGTAATAAATTTATTAACATAAGACATAGTTAGTAAAAGTGGATCGTAAAAAGTTGCATGTAACTGAAGAGGAGAGCCACGATTGATTTGCCTAGGGGGTCCCCCTACCTTCCATCGCTTTCTCAAAAAGTCCACTTACGTTATAAATCAGGGGTAGGCAACCTTTTAGCCATGGCGTGCCAAACTAATCTAATAATATGATTTAGCATGCCACACAGTAGAACATTTTTGAAACCATTCAATTACCGCCATAATGCATGCAAAATTAGAAAATATAGGTCAATAATATAGATTTGCAGTTAACATAAACAGCAAAAAATATAACTATTTCTTCAACAAAAATAAATAAATTAATTAAAATTGTACGTATGTTATGCATTTTTAAACATATTTATTAAAATAAGAAATAAAATAAGCATTTCGCTTCATTGCAAAAGATAAATAAAAACTTTAATGCGAACCTTAGTTCTTGCATTTCTCTACTTTTATATCGCAAAATCGGGGGTATAATTAGTGAATTACATTGTGACATGTGAGATTCTGAGCTTTCAGTTGTTAAACAATTTTTTTGCGGACTCGAAATATTTTTCATATGAGGAAAGATTTTTTTTGTGTACATATGTGAAGCCAAAAGCGGAAAGCAGAATACATGCAATTTTCTCTCTTCAAACAAATAAATCTTTCCAGCAATGACATTCAATATTTTACAAAATAGCTTTAAATTTATTTTTAGAGTTATCTTTCAGATTTTTTCGTAGTTCCGTAAATGTTCATAATTCTAAAGTTGTTCGTCAAATAAGGTCCATTACAAATTTATCAACTTCTATCCCCCTCAAAAATTGACAATTTTTAGAGTGGTGCAGCGTGCCACTGAGAATTGTTCCACGTGCGGCATGAGGCACGCGTGCCATAGGTTGCGGACCCCTGTTATAGATCGTGATATTATAGATTTCTCCAGTAATTTCTAGAAGCCTCCATATGGCCGCCAAGTCACAAAAAATGGTCACCAAAAATGATGCCAACTTAGCTGTATTACCAATATTTCGCCGTTTACATTGGAATACCATTATAATGTAAGGGATGGTGTTGCTTACAAATATTAAAATTTTTACCATAAAGTAAATACAGCAGAAAGTAATAGTAACATATTAAACATCCAGATATAAATTATTTACACTATTTTAAAATGAAACAATAATTACACAAGAAGATAAAATTATTATGTATGGAGATGAAGACTTGAAATTTATTTTTTTCGTGCTCTCAATATATTGAAGGGAAAAAAAAAACTACATAATATATATGTAAATTACAGTTTTACAATTTGAGCGATTATGACCAGTTGTATAATTTGTACAATGGGGGTTGATCCACCCTTAGTCGGACAAGGAGTATCCCTCCCCCTAGTCTCTATAATTAAGTTATATATATTATAAAAGTTAATAAATAAATTAAATTAAACCTGGAAACATTTTATGGTATTCACACATTATGCCTCATATTATTGTCGAAAAGTCAAAAGACATTGCCAACTGCCATAATATGCAGCCAATAATGAAACAAAGTTGCGCGCATGTTTGAACACAATAGTAATATCGATAACACAGTATTTTTTTTATTGAAAACAAATGTTAAATCCCCGTGCACCACATAGTATCACACGGGGCTCACAGAAGTAAGTATTAATCACACATTGCAAAGGAATGAAGGGAAAAAAATCCTTTGAGGTTATGAAGGATTGCAAATATTTACTACAAACTCAGAGAACTTTTTAAAAGCACTTCTGGAGGAAAGAAGTTGATGAAGATTCGGAGGCCAATTTGTTTTAAGTCCTTTGAAAGCCTGTCTTAGGATATTTCATGCTCTTTCAAACTTGGAACATAGGAACACATGTTCTACATTTTCTTCGCTACCAATATCACAATCATAGAAAGATAACGGAACTAAATTAAATTTGTTCAAATAGCTTTTAAAGTTGCCATGGCCAATTAGAAATTGGGTTGTTTTGTAATTAGTATAAAAATGATGGCAGGACAGTCTCTTATTAATGGCAACATTTGGCACCATTTTTTGATTTGACGAAACTTGTCGATGGTATAATACGCGAATACCCAATCTTTATTCCACATTCTTGTTTGAAACTACAAAGCACTTCATCAATACCTCCATTTATAGCTCTTTTATTTAATAAATACTATTCAAACAAAACTCTTAATGCAGTCATTCTTATTAAATCTTATAAAAACTAAATTAAAAAATAATCCGAGTAAAAAAAACAGCTGAAAAATTCAAATCTAGTGAAAACTAAATCGTTGTTTGGCTTATGTCTTATGAAATCGAATGCACAATAAATATTTCACTTCAAACTAAACAATATTTAAGGAAACATGGAAATTTAATTCAATCACACAGCGACTTAGTGAAGATTTTGTTCGAGGAAATGTAATGTGTAATTTATGATAATTAATACTCTGCGAAAAAACAATAGTTTTCGAGACAGGTGTCTTTATATCTCGAACAAGATAGAACTTATCAGACGAATTTTAGAAAAGGATTTGAATACTAAAGTAGTACTCTTTGGCCAGATGCAGCTTTAAAGATGAGCAGTATGTTAATCCATATGGTTAAACATTTATCGCATATACGTGTGCAATTTAGCTTGAACATCATGCTTATGTAAATAAGTACTACAATACGACTTTAACCATTTTACTGCCGCCATTGATAAAATTTCTACCACTTCAGAAACTTTTAATTCATTATTAACAAAACTGGAATTGAAAGGAAAAATATTCTAAGTTTCTAAAATAAAATTTTTGAAGAATAATCACATCTTTTTTTTTTCGAGTATATATTATTATGAAAATAAATATACAAAGCTCTAGTAATAGTCCTATTTCAATGTTCGAATAAAAGTGGGCTTAAAAATTTGAAATTTGCGACTTTTTAAAAATCGGAAGTTTTCTTTTTTTCTGAGTTCTAGAGGGAGGATTATACGATTTCAGTGAGATATAAAACAAGCTGCTATTAAGTTTTCAAGTGTTAATAAAATGCGATAAAGTCTGAAAATGAAATTATTTGTATAATAATTACTAAATTAATAACTGAAATAAAAATAACAGAATTATTTATACAGATAATCAAAGGTAAAATAAAAATTAGAATGCACGCCAAATTTGATTTTTTTTCTTTTTTTGGTTTGATATCAATTTTATTCTGGCAAACCATTAAAGTAGTTGTAATCGCCAATCTGCGAGTGAGGGAATATTAACGTCGCACTGTTCAGCGACTCGAAGGCTTTTGGCGACGGACCTCATCATTTTGAACCATAGTCAAGTGGGCTGCGGTAGCCGAGTGGTATAGGTATCGGATCATGGCTGGCTTTGTCACGAGTTCGAGTCCAGTACCACTAAAGACCCGCCGTGTAGGGCAGCGATTCATGCTAAATCTGTCGAGAGCTGAAACGTCCTCCCATTGGTGTGGTAGTTAGGAGAGGGGGATACCAGCTCAGGTGTCGTCCACGTCACTTGACCATGGTTCAAAATTACGTGGTCCGTTGCCAAAAGCCCTCGTGTCCCTGAACAGTGAGACGTTAATATTCACTCACTCACTATAGTCAAGTGATGAGGGTGACACTTAAGTTGGCATCCATCTCTCCAAACGACCACACCAACGGGAGGACATTTGAGTTCTCGACAAATTTATAACGTGCATCGCTACACGGTGGATCTTCAGCGGTATTAGGTTTGTGGCTGCATGGACTGAAGCTAACTAATTTAACTCTCAATTTCTTATATTTCTTGAATAATGTACATAATAAAATACAGAGGACGAAACATTATTCCTACTGCTCACAGACAAAGACAACAAGTACACTTCAGAAATTAAAATTTACTATATCACTCATTTTAATGTAGGTCTAAGTGTAATGTAATCTTTAAGTTTTTCATCCACTTCCCGAACTACCAAATATGTAAATTTTCGTACACGTGATAGAAGTTATTTAAATACATACAATCAACATAAGGTAAACAGTATAAAAGTTTATTTTTGTTAGTAAATAATCAGCATGTTTTTTAAGTCTTTTTAAACTATATTTGGTTAATCTGCCGAAGCCCCCTCCGTGTCACCTTAAGACCGTTTAATTTTCTCTGGGTCTTTTACTGCCCCCTAAAGCCTCAAACGCCCACAAGGGGGCGTTATCACCCACGTTGAAAACCTATGATCTAACCTAAAATCATCATTGCCATGTCTTATTCTAAAAAAAATGAAAGTAAATAAATTATTTCGAAGCTTACAACCAGAAGACAGTATAATTAATGCATAAATTATTTTTGTATTTTAAGGATTAAAAAAATTCGATATTTACGTAAAAATTTTATTTATTTCTATGTTGTCCTGATACGTACTTTTGAAAAACATTGTAGAAAGGGGAAAAATTTTTATTGAATAAAAATTAAAATAATAACACTTTTTAAGATATAGTTAAATGCGAAGAACATAAAGTAAAATACAATTTATTTTCCCAATAAATTATTAAAGGACAACTATTCAAATAACATTCATTGTTAAGGAGATAAGAAATAGCAAGTCTTCTGAAATTACTATTCCAGAGACAATGAGAAGTGATTATTTAAAAGATAATCAACACATTGACTACAAAAGTTATCAAAAAAGAAACAAAAGAAAGATTTTAATGGATTTCGTATTTGCAATAGATCATTATTTCACAGATTAAAGAGCTTTTATTTACAGTATATTATTTATTTGTATTTCGGTTGAAAAAGCCTTAAATATCGATATTCGTATTTCTAAGAACACGCAGACGATTTGAGATCTAAGAATCAAAATTTGGAACACATTCTACTCAGAAAAGAATGAATTGATTCAAATATAAGCTATTCGATTATTGAAGTATGCTGCATTCTATATGCTAGTAAAATCAACTATGATTACACACATTGGGGGGGGAGTCGTGGTAGCCTAGTGTTCAAGTTCACTGACTCGTAACTGGCATATCATGAGTTCGAGCCTAGTACCGCTGAACACCCACCGTGCTGGGGCGGTCGATGCCGTAAAATATGTAGAGACTCAAACGTCCTCCCATTGGTGTGGTGTGGAAGTTAAGAGAGGTTTGTCGTCCTCATCACACTTGACCATGGTAAAAAAATTACGTGGTCCGTCACCAATAGCCCTCGTGTAGCTTTTAAGTGCGAGTAAATATAACACACGCATCACAGGGAAACAATTCTATCTGCACTATTAAAATTCGCAGGTAAACAAACGAATACGACAGTACGTACGGCCGGAGGAGTTCATGTATCTTCTCACGAACCGCACGACTCAGAAACTCGACGAAGGTACCAAAACGTCGGGAATGATCCGAGGAATCCGTTTTGACCATTTATATTCCGATATTCCAATTAGTTAATTAAAAACCTTAAAAAACGCAAAATTAGTGCCATTCTTTCCCGCCAGGGACCAAGTTCAAGATCTCCGAACTATTTTTTTCAGACGTTTTTAAAACGCGATCTAATTTTTTTTTATGAGACTCACACAAAAAAAATAATTACAGAGTCGGAAAGATCATTTACCACGCCACGATACGGTATAATTTATTTTACAAAATAATTATATTTTCTATTTTTTACGATTTTTTAAAAAATGAGTCAAAATCGATACGTTTTTATTAAAATGATTTCTAAATCGTTCCGTTTGCATTTTTTTTCACTTTAATGAAATGATATTTTAAACTAAAAAAATTCATGCTTTTCTCTTTTAGAATCAGTCATTTAAAAAATTAAATGTCAATAACTTTTTTTACGATTTTTCAAAAATTACTCAAAATTTTATTTAAATACTTAATAACTTCTTTATTTATAAAAACAATCACACGAAACGTTTTTTCCGTGTGTAGAATAATATTATCCGCAATCTGTACAAAGATTGATAAAATATCTTAAAAATTACGGGTTTTTTTAAGAAATTGTGTTTTCGTTTTTTTTTTTTCCCCGTTTTGCGAGAAATATTTAAGCATTATTTTTGTTACATTTTTTGTTTAAAAATTACCGTTGTTTGCAATCGATATAGGAATTTTGAAGGCATTAACTTAAAAATGAAGCCCGAAAAAGAAATTTAGACTTTAACAAATAACGCAATGAGAAATTGAATATCTCTTCCTTTTATTTTAAAGGTCTTTTCACTGCTTTTCCCCAAAGATATAGCGGCGTGATTGTTTAAAGCACTTCCTTATAAACGGTAGTACTCGCTCGGAACTGCATCATCGCTTAAATTTTATGATTTTTTAAAAAATACTCCAAATTTTATTCACGCATTTAAAAACTTCACCAGCAAGTTTGTAATTGGAAAGATAATTATTTATATATTTCATCACGATACAGTTTTTTTTTTCTTTCTTTCTTTTTACAAAACAATGATACTTTACATAATTTAAGATTTTTTCTAAAATGAAACAATATCGATTCGTTTATATGAAAAAATAATTTTTAAAAACTCATACTTTGATCTTTTAGAGTTACTAAAGAGTTTTTTTTACAAATTTTTAAAAAATACTCAAATTTTAAATATTTTATAACTGCTTAACAAATTCAAAGTTTTCATAACTTCTTCATTTTTAAAAATAATTGTATGAAACTTTATTTCTGTGTATCGAACATTTCAAAAAATGCTCACAATTTTAATTCAACATTTAATGCAGTTTTTCCGTTTCTTTCCCTTTTTGCGAGAAATATTTTAGCATTATTTTTGTTTCCTTTTTTTTGTTTAAAAATTACCGTTGTTTGCAATCGATATGTTAAGTTTGAAGGCATTAACTTAAAAATGAAGCCTTGAAAAAAATAATTGCATAAATAATAACCGCGATTTTAATAAACGCACGCCCACAAATGACTTATATGTATTTACCCTCCAAATATAATAGTCCAAAGATTATTAGAAGTGCTGATTTTGTGAAGGAAAGGGAAAATTAATAAAAGTAGAGAAAGCCCGTGCAACGCCGGGCTATGCAGCTAGTTTCTAATACTAAAAGTTAAGCATTCTGCTCTCTTTTTTTATTTATAATATATAATAATTATTATTTTTTGCTGTGATGTAGCTAATGTCACTCCATCTCCAACCTACCAAATCACTCCAACGGAAGGAGTTGGACCCTCAATAGATTGAACGTGCATCGGCTTCCTCTATACGGAGGGACGACTTCAGTGTCACCAGGACTCGAGCCCGCGACGCACCAACCACGTGTTCGGGACCATAACCACTTTGCTACTAAGACTAGTAAATAAAAAGAAAAAGAAATGACAGAAGTTCTATTATTTTCACTGTATTTTTTAGTTGTAGACTAGCAACCCAAAACGTTGTTTTTTTCCTATTCATTATTGCAAACTCGGTTTCTGTCCTTCATCTTGACAACGAAAACTTTCTTTTTCCTCAAACTGCTTATAATTACGAAAAGGAAAAAAAATATCTCATACAAAATAATAACAATATACTTAGGCATTCATTTAATTTTCAAAGGAAAAAATGAAACCTTTAACAAAAAGGAAGGCATGTATCACATAAGTCAATTTATCAAAAAAATGGTCGGAGTTAAGCTGAATTATTGTTGATAGAGCTTACTTCATACGCCCTCAGTTTATAAGTATTGGAAACAAAAGGGGATTCAATATTATTTATTTAAACTTTTGAAATTAAATTAAACTTTTTGGTTTATTGAAACTTTTTTCAGAACACCAAAAAAAGAATAACGTTTTATGGTAGAATTCTTCAAAAATCATAGTTGAGCCTCTGTACAGAGATCTGAGCTATATACAGGCAAAATATTATTACATTGCTGGCCACCGTAAAATGCAACTTTCCAAGAAGACAAAGAGATAGCACAACAAAATTTATTTTTTGTAGATAACATGTTGACCAAGAATCAAATGATTAAATTTATAGACTTCTGCATGAAATTGGGGTTCCTGCCAGAATCAGTAGGCAGAGTAGCCGCCATTGTTGGAGATCACCACTGTCACACGCCTCGGCATTGATTTAAAGTGACTTTGGATGTGTTCTTGGGGTACAACAGACCAAGAAGATTCCACACGTTGCCAAGTTGATCTGGTATTGGAAGCTGGGGGGTGCCTTAATCTGGGTCAATCGTTGGTAAGCCATGGATACATGATATATCGGCGCGAAGATCGGAGAGCGAGCCGGCCAGGAAGCACAATTCAATCTGGTGATTGACGAAGAACCTTGGACAATGTGTGCCACGTGTGGTCACTGGTATCGTGTTGAAATATGGCTGTGACCAAGCCCTGAAGGTAAGGAAGGACAACTTGTGACATAGCCATCCTGCGACTAACTTATGACGTGTTGGATCCGCGTAAAGAAGCTAGGGGGCAGTAAGGATTATCAAAGGATGGGAGCATTTTATAATTCTTAATACAACTTTTATTAGAATAGCTTAAATTACTTATATCCTAATGAACAACTTTCTTTAAGTGAGAATAAATACAAATTAGACTGAATATTTAAGTCAAGATCGCACAACTAGATCACTTATCCTAAGTATAGTTAATTATCTGCCTAATCTGGCTTTCTATATTATAATATCCTTAGAGAGAAAGTAGCCCTCCTACCTTGGTTGAAGACTCCATCTATTCTGCTTCTTGTAAATAGGTGTACTCGGAGTACTATTATATTCCTTATGAATATTATTATCGAAGAAGGTGGGCGTTTCCTTCTTCCTTGTGAGTGGGTTGTCTAACACTTGTTCGAACTTGTTCCACACTCCAGCTTTCTCTAAGATTGCCATTCTCTCTCACTAAACCTTCTATCCTTTTTTAAAGTATATCTTATTTGCATTTTTGCTTTGTTTTTCTTCTTGGTATTGGGTTGGAAAAGTTTTGCCATTAATCGTGGCCGTCAAAGAACGTGGGAGTTATGTTAGAAGAAGAACGCGAGAGATGTCACAACCCCCTCCAAGAAGAAAAACGTGATTTATTTAAGGGTTCTCAACGCCCTTAATAAATTACGTGCCTAAATTTTTATTTCTGAATCTCCTCGCTTTCTAAGTTTTATTTAAATTTTAACCTTGAATCCTCATTTGCTTCTATAATTTCCAATATTTATCTTGACTTTTATTTTCATTATTCATCGTAGAATTAAATTTAATATTCAGCAATTTTTAAATTTAAACTCGTGACAGATACACAATAAATTTTATTCCATTAACTAGGCCAACATTAATAATTGTTGTTTAATCATGGTCTATTCTCACTTTTTACATATATACTTAAAGTAACTTAAATATTGATACACTTAGACCTTCTACTCGAATTTTTCCTGGGTGCGCAGACCCAAACTCTGCATCCGGACAATCATAGGGAGCTGGGATTTCGGCTCCACTGCTCCGTGTTGAGGCTACATATCAGCTATTGAACACTACTTTCAGGGTCTGTCACCCTGAAATAAAAACTCTCTAAGTTACTTTGTCAAAATCTATGTTTACATAATACCAATAAGTTTCACAATTTTTATGCATTATATATCATTTGTAAATCACAATAACTTTCATTTCCATCCCGCATCTGGTTCCACAAAACTCCCAATGGTGCGCGCAGCCTCGTTTAACTATTATTGTTGAGTGCCTGACTTCGCCCGTTTCCCTGAACCAGATGCATGTAATACGGAACAATACAACAACATATATATACATACATACATATTATACAATTACAAACATTTTTCAATAAACCATTAAAACAAATAACCAAGGAAATGTCGCATCTCACGAAGTCATACATCCGAAGCAAACAAATGCGCAATTACAATTGTTTTCTCAAAGAGAAATAGAGAATTTTACAAGTCAAAAAGTTCAAAAAATAAATATACTCATTGTAGTGTCAACTTTTGCTTGGATTATAACTTTTAAACACCGCCCGAGACTTCCTTCTTTGCAATAATTCTTCCGACCACTTGTTGGAAAGATCATAAAAAAAAAAAATGAAACAATACAACCTGATTTTATTAGTCCCGCACAGGTCCAATGACGAGGTGCTACCACTGTTCTTTCCTTTTCTTATTCCTTGGCTGCACTGGAATTCTTTATGTTGCCTGCTGTAGGGCTTGTAGTCTCCTTGTCGGCTTTTCTTTGCTTGTCTTGTTTCCTTGGCCGGTTGGGACTCCTGATCCTTTCTCAGGCGTGGCCTCAGGTTGTACGTCGGTCCATCTTGAACTTCAGTTGTCTCCGTCTTGTTCTTTTTCCTACTTATATAAATAGTACTGGATGACAATGGTCTTTTGTTAATATTATTGTGTCCCTTTCTTTGCCACTTTCTCTGTGGTCCACTTGCCCTATTAATACGACCTTTTCATTTTCCCTTAGCAGACTTTTCTCTTTTTATTTTTCCTGTCATTTGTAAATGAACTAGGGAAGCGATCTGACCAGTGATCTGCCGCTTATCGGTCCTATCTGTTTTTCTTATATTGTTTTGATTGGAGATTAATCCCTTTTGCCTCCTAACTCACGTTTCACCGCGGATCTTTTTTCCCATAGTGTGACTCATTTAATCTTTGATGTACATTTTCCAGAGAGTACTCGTTTCCTTACATTGATCTAATACTATCTGAGCTACCTGTTCCTAACTCGACCTCGTCCACATTTCCTATGACGATATATTCTTGTTGATCAACGTTAACCGTTAATCTTTTTCCTGACTTCCATGACTTCCATCATTTACAATATTATTATTATTTCTTACTTCTAATACTCTATAGGGTCCTTCAAATTTTTGTTTAAATTTGGAACATATTTTATTAGCTGCTGTGAACTTAGAGGGTGTGTCTGTAATAAGACCCAATCATTTACCTTAATTTGTATATCTCGTCTTCGTCTATTATAATATCACTACACCTTTCCTGCTTAGTTTTCGTATAGTCTAGCTTCATTAAATACTTTCGATGTTTCTAACTTTGTGAATTCGATCCATCTGAAATCATTACTAATTTTTGAAATGGGGTAGTCAATTTTCGACCCAAGAAATAATTCGCAGGTGATTTTCCCGTTGTTTCATTCACCGCCGTACGAATAGCGTAAAGCAAACTCACGTAAAATTGATCCCAAGTATCGTGTTGATCATTAACATAATTTGCAATCATTTGCACTATATCTCAATTAACTCGTTCAGTTCGATTTGCTTGTGCTTCTGTAACGTCTTCAGCGCTACTTGCTTTAATCTTTCACTTAAATGTTCAAAAATTTGGATATATAAATTGGGGACCGTTATCACTTATTAATTTTATTGGAGCTCCCAAAACGCGATATAAAGTTATCAAAAAAATATCCGCTATTATACGAGACGATGCCTTTTTAAGAGGTATAATTTCAGCCCATTTGCTGAAATGATCGGTCATTACTAAAATATAGCGATTACGTCTTATTCTCTCGATATAGGATACGGGCCTAACAAATCTAACGTCACTATCTCATTTGGATAATTTGATATAATCGGATTTAATCGACCAGCTGAACGCGTTTTATGGTTAACTTGGCACGCGCATATGGCATGTAGAGACATATTGATCAATGAATTTTCTCATAAACGGGAAATAACAAACGTCCAGATTTTGCGATACGTTTTAAAATCTACCCAAATGTCCTGCAATTTGCTTGTCGTGAAATTCTCTCATTATTTCATTCCTTAAAGATTTTGAAATGTATACCGCATTTCACCCCTAACGACGTTGCGTTTTTCGCATAAAATAACAAGCCTTCAATTAGACGGAAGTCATTGGGACCAATTCTCACATATCGTTGCATTAACAGGTTATCTTCCGGGTTTTCTAAATATCTATAGATATGATGACCTAATTCTGGGTCATGCTTTTTGTTCTGTTATTAACTGTTCCGCAGAAGTGAGTACTAAATCTCTGATTATTGCACAATTAACTTTTCTCCTATTATACTTTTCACAGGATTTTTCGATAAAACAGCCACAATATTTAACTTCCTTTACTGACCCATCAACGCGCAAATTCCCTTCATCTACCCTATTATCTTCAACCAGCGAATCTTGAATTACCAACGTTTTCTGATCAAAATCTAAAATAATCCTTGATCCACTTATAAAATCAACACCTAGAATACATAAGTATTCCAAATCCGTCAACACATGAAATGACCAAGGTCTTTCAAATTGTCTGATGCGAATATTCAATTCTACAATCCCCATGTTTTGGCATTTCGCACCCTGTGCTGTTATTACCTGGGCTCGCGATTTTTTAATTTGCTTATAAAAAAATATTTTTCTATATACTTCTTCCGATATAAATGATTTATCTGCTCCGGTGTCCCATAGCGCTTTCAAAAATGTGTTATTTAATAAAATAGGAACGTGCAGGGGAAGCTCTACGGGTGATATACATATCGGAGAAAGCTTAATTATTATTTCTCTTGCCGATTAATTTTGAGGTTGATCTTTAGCACACAACATTCAATCGTCCCCTTTGCATCCCTATCGCCTCGAATAGAAATTTTCACTCGAACCCCTATTTCTACGGTCCCCTCTATTAAAATTATCATTTTGCTCATTTCGAAATTGGTAACCCCTTTCGTTGAATCTCTGATCCTGCATTCTGAAATCTATTCCTCTCAGACCCTCTATTACTTTGACGGCTATTCTCACATAAAATCATTTCTGCCATTATTTGGTCTACGCCCAACCTCAAATTTCTCCAGTTTCTGCGATTAACTCAAAATTAGGCATCTATGTGCGTTTTGACCTCGTCCTTCTACATTATCACTATTTTGTGAACCCCCTTTTTAATTTGTAAGAATACCTCTCTCTTCAAATTTAGCCAATATTGCTGGTTGTACGGTGTTCTGCGGATTGCGAACTTCCACGTAGTCCTGGATCTGTGGTTCGAGTCTAACAAAAATGTGATCAACCAATTCCGCCTGCGACATTCCTAGCTCTAAATTCTTCTGAATTTTTAATAAATCGTGCTGTGACGCGAAAAACCTAGCCTCCAATTCTTTCTTATTTTTGATTGCGGGAAAAGCTTTACTAATTCAGCATTGAGCGGCGCGAAATCCGTGGCTGTATCTTGCACTAGCACCGATCCAAATATTGAGTACCAATCTTGAGCCCTTCCCCTGAGATGACTTTTCAAATAAGCACATGAAAGATTACTTGGGATTTCAAGTAACTGTATTTGATTATCTATTGCTTCCAAAAACTCCGCTACGTTCTCAGACCCGGAAAAATACATTTCAGGTAATATACTAAATCCTCCTGCATTATACCTAACCCAAAATTAATAATGTTCGGGCGCCATTGTGACATAGTCATCCTGCGATAGCTATGACGTGTTGGATCCGCGTGAGCTAGAGGTGTGGGATTATCTAAAGGATGAGACATTTTATAATTCTTAATACAACTTTTATTAAGAATAACTTAAATTACTTATATCTAATGAACAACTTTCTTTAAGTGAGAATAAGCCACAAATTAGACTGAATATTTAAGTCAGATCGCACAACTAGAACACTTATCCTAAGTACGGTTAATTATCTGCCTAATCTAGCTTTCTATATAATATCACTTAAGTAACCCTCCTACCTTGGTTGAATCATCTATTCTGCTTCTTGGCAATATTGGGTAGTACTCAGGTACTATTACTCTTCCTTATGAATATTATTATCGAAGGTGGGCGTTTCCTTCTTCCTTGTGGTAGGCCGTCTAACACTTGTTCCAATTTGTTCCACACTCAGCTTTTTCTCTAAGATTTGCCATTCTCTCTCACTAAACCTTCTATCCTTTTTAAAGTATATCTTATTTGCATTTTTGCTTTGTTTTTTCTTCTTGGTATTGGGTTGGAAAAGTTTTTCCATTAATCATTAGCCGTCAAGAACGTAGGAATTTGTGTTAGAAGAACGCGAGAGTGTCTAAACTGGCTCAACACCTTGGAGATGTAGCGCTGGCTGTTTAAAGTACCGACAATGCGTACTAGAGGAGTGCAGGGAAGTGATATCAATACCGCCCCATACCATATTACCCGGTGCAGGACCAGTGTGGCGGTGCATAACGCAGCTTCGGCATCCTCTCTCCACGGTGTCTTAGACTCGCCTCTAGATACCTCGTGGTGTTGCAGACAGATGCGTGACTCGTCAGTAAAGACAACTTCATTCCATTCTGACGCCTATATCCTTCTTTCATCGCACCATTGGCGGCTGAGACATTTGTGGTTCTGCGTCAAGGGTAGACCAAGCAATGAATGTCTTGCGGACAGACCACTCTGCTGTAAATGGCGTCGAATGGCATGCGCTAACACTGAATGATGCGTTACAGACTCAATGTACTGTGCTATGTTTCGTGATGTGACTGAGTGATCCGTCACTGCCATGCGTACAATTTTCCTGTCCTCACGTGAAGTGGTGCACTGGGGTGGATGCGATCCACCACGTCGGTCTGTTGTACTCTCCTGCATCCAACGGTCACATATCCGCATTACAGTTGTTAGGTTTCGTCCAACACGACTACCGATTTCCCTGAAAGATAATCCACAATCTCGGTAGGCCACTATCCTTCCTCTGTCGAATTCGGATGCTTGATCAAAAGCTGATCGCTGTTTTCTACGAGACATAACTGATCGTTTTTTGAAAAAACCACAAGAAAAACACAATTGCCGAACTTGAAATCGTCGAAATCTCCAAGCCTTAAATAGCGCTTTGAGGTCGCGTGATGAGTGTCTGCTCTGAAATTCTAATCATTTGCATATCTTACCTCCACTAATGCATGTTGTAAATTTCATGCTATTTGCATGCTTCCTTCAGGGTGTTGCATTTACAGTGACCAGCAGTGTATATATACTATATTGTTCGAAGAAACAATACTATACTGTTAAGAAAACAATTTTTTCTAAAACCTCCGCTTTTAATCATTACATACCTTAAGTAGACAGAAAAACTTCTATATTAGAATGAAGTATGTCATCCTGTAACAGAAATGACCTCTTCAACTCTTCTTGGTCTAGTCTTTACTAGTGCAGAGCACATGTTCTAAACTTTATCATCGTGGAACCCACTTGTATAACACGTTTTGTCATTTGTTTTGTGTTGTCGTACAACTTATCTTAACTAAACAACTCTTGAGAATATGACATAAATTCTCAATAGGATAAAGGTCTGGTGAATTACCAGGCCGATTGAGTACTTTTATTTTATTTTCCCGCATAAAAAGTTTGGACCAATTTCGAATTGACAAGACGCCAAGTCATGTTGAAATGTTCCATCAAATGTTTCCTTGAATGCAATAACTCTACTGCTGAAATATTTTTTGACAGAATTCATCATGGCTTTAAGAGGAACTAAGCCTCTAGTGCCCCATACGTTGTGAAAAAAAATCCAAAACATTTGCTTAGAAAGGTGTTTTACAGTTTGTTGTGTATGATCTGGTAGCAAAGTTTAATCTTCACTTGGTCTAACTACACCTAATTTGGATCCCTGCACAAATAAATATGTTTCGTCACTGAAAATCACCATCTAGTCGTTAACAGTTCAGAATCGGTACTTTTTGGTCAATGCTAAACATTTTTTCTGAGCTGAAAATTGCTTTTTCCTCTGTCTTGTTGCCTTACGGCTAACTTGCAGAAGCCTTTTCCATATAGTTGAGGGACTCACTTCAACACCATAATCCAATAAACCTTCCAAAAGTCTTTGCTTGTCTTACTTTGATTTATTTTGTTATTTCTTATTAGAATTTTATCAGTTCTTGCATTAATTTTCCGTTTGAGCCCACGTCTTCCTTTTCTTTTTGGAGAAGATCATCAGAAATCTTGAAATGCTTCTAAAATTCTTGAAACACTTGAGTTGCCCACACCAACTACCGTAATTATATCTCTCGCAGTCATAGAAGTGTGTTTCTTAGAACGCTTCCTTAGAGTAATACCCAGTGTGTTACAAGGAACGTAAAATTATAACCACCAGCTGCCACACTGAAAGGCTCACAAATGGACAATTGATACACTAAAATTAATTAAATGTGTTAATTATAATTAAGGTTGCGACATGGTCGATCTTCGTTGACCGTATCGTGGGGTTTCAGCGTAAGTTAGAGGTGTGGGATTCTCGAAATGATGAGACATTTTAGAATTCTTAATATGACTTTTATTAAGAATTTAACTTAAATTACTTAGATATCGAACAAACTTATATTAAGTGAGAATAAACCAAAACACGTAGTCTGAATTAACATAGATCGCGCAATTAGATCACTTATCAATAGGTATACTATATCCGCCTACTCTCAATCTCAATAACATATTCGCTTCAGAATGTAATCTTCCTACCTTGTTTTCTACGCAACGTCAATCCACACTTCGGATATTTCTCTAGGCTGGCGTACAATGGTATGTACGCGGTTGAATAGCTAGATTGTGTCGTGATTCTAGGTAACCGTCAATCAACACTTCTATCTTCTATGAAACTGAACTTTCTCTAAATTGCCATCACGCTCACTAAAACTTCCGTCCTTTCAAGGATTTATCTTAATTTACATCTATCCTTCGTTTCACTTCTTGGATTTGGGTTCGAAAAGATTTGCCATTATAATCGTGGCCGTCAAAGAACACAGAGGTTATGTTAAGAGAAGGACGCGTGAGATGTCACAAGGTTAATCAATCCCATTACCTTTAGGCAAATATAATCGATTTAAGAGGGTTCGCGACATAACTGATAATCACATGCCATCTCAGTCAAGAAAAGAATGTTTGTCCCAATTGATTCAAACAGTATAGTATATATATATTGTCAGGTAAAAATCCTTTGGTACTGGAATCATTTCTATACGCTTTCTTCTGCAACTCAAGTGTATCACACTTAGAATGTGATTTCTCGAGCAAAACACAGAATTTGATGTTTGAGCGCTGCTCCAAAGAAGACGTTGAAAAATCCGTCAAATGAAAAATTCACTTTGTCAGAAATTGTCTGCAGTTAACACTAGCATTACAGAAAATAAATTCCAGATGGTTTGTGTATTTTCCTTATTAGTGCTGCCAACCCCCGAAACCGATATTTCCCCTCCAGAGAACACATGCGTGAATGTAGACCATTCCGGGAACTTTTTGACTCTAATAGTATTAGCATAAAATATTATTTTTTTTCTATTTACATTTAAAATTTCCCCGATAAAAATTTCTTAATGGGTGATCTTTAAATCATTTTATCTTGTGATTTATCGAACGTCGTGAAAGAGCTAGAGAAAAAAGTAAAGTTGATATTGCTGATGGGACTAAACTTTCGAAAGATTATGTTTCATCTGGCGTTGTGAACTTATCTTCGGATACCAAAAATGCCTACCGCGAAAATTGAATAGGCAAACACATAAATGCTGCAATGGCGATATTTTTAGTTGCTGAGAAACTTTTAACAATTGAATTTTTTTTTCTTTTAAAAAGGAGTTTCTTAATCAAAATGCAAATCGACATGGCGAAGCATACGTGAACGAATTTTTCATCATTTCTCGACATTTTTTATTAACTGAGACAGCAGCAATAATTTTTACATTGGGCATTAAGTCTTGCTCTGTATCGTTCTGGAACCTCTATTTGACGGCTTTTGCACATCCAGGGTGTGGCTGAGTTATCCGCACTGCCAGGTTATCGAAGGCCGAGTTTTAGGGATTCCACTGTATATCAGTTATTACATTGTTCGTGATGCAGTAAACAAGCAGGTTCTTTCAAAGTAAATTGAAATTTAGTTTTAGAACTCAGCTCCCTCCCCATAGACTACAAGGGTTTAGGTACTTCTTAGGGTTTAGAGCGCAATCGATAAAGTCGCCAAAAATGATGCAACTGATGCCAAAGGGAAAAATTCTTGCTGGTAACCGTTTACCGCCACATTTTCAAAACAAGTTGTGGTCTATTCTTACCCACCACAGTAAGGTTTTTTTTTTTTTTCTAATACATCTAAAATGGATAAAAAGTCAGTAAGAACTAATATTTTTTAAGTATACATTTTGTATTGTCGCCAACAACGCCAATTTGACGAGATTTGTGCCAGCGAAACGGAAAAGTACTGGTTTTTCACACACAAAATTCCTACTATTAGTTCACACTCTCCCTGTAATGTCGCTCAATTACTTTCTAAAAACTTCTCAATACAATCAATTCAAACACAGTCCGTCGTGTTCAAAAAAACTCACAAGAAATTATCTCTTCTTGGTACCGCAGACCAATACTGTGCGTCGGTCTAAAACCCAAAGGTACTTGTCTTCCTTAACACTAAAATCAGTCTAGCGCTTCGCGCTTCTAAAACAAGGGACTCTCTCCTGCCCTGACCACCTCGTTCGAAGGTCAATCACCTTCATCCTAAAAAACAGTAACCCACCTCCGTAGAGAATCCACTACCCGAGAATTGCGCCAAACATTCCAAAACCTACCGCCAACAGTTGCAAGACACTACACTCCCTATATATATATTTATTTATATCTTGTTCAAAATTTCAATCGTTAGTAAAATACTTTTTATTCATCCACTGAAGTTCAAATACATTTTTTTTAAACTTGTAGTGGAGGACACTTGATGTTAACCCTTTAACGGGCACAAAGCTAAAATACACTTTTCTGTAATAAAGTACTTGATAAATGTAATGTTCTCATTTTCTATAAACATTATTTAGTCACAAAAAATATCTGATCAAGGGGTTTTTTTTCCTGGGGGGTGGCTAGACATTATAGCCACTGCGCACTTAGGACATTTAACTTACTTTTCAGAATAGAAATAATGAATCATATTGCAATAATTTTTTTTATGAAAAATTGACATTTATGTAATTATTTCAATAACAATTAAATGCAAAGTATAAGTGTAATTAAATAACAATAGAATAATTGTACAACATAGAATACTTACTAAGAATATATATAGAATACTTAGAATATACATATTGAAATTGGTATATATCCACATTTTATATTTTATTTAATTTTAGTATAAAAAGTTAGAAATAAAGTAATATTTTTGAGAATTTAAATTAGTTATTTAACAAACTTGATGAGCTATTTGCTGTGGAACTTTATAATATGCAAACGTTTTCTCCGAGCAGAAAAGCTGTAATGCAAGATTTTCGAACCCGAGAATCTTGTACCAATATTGTAAACAAAGTTTGTTTATATTTCCGACCCCCCAACATTCTCCCATGATTTTAAGTTTTATCTCTCGAGCGAAGAAAAGCAAAAATTTCTAGGTCATTTTCCTGTTCTATATGGGCAGGATAGAGCCTCTATCCACATATAAAAGCTTCCCAAAAACCTAAATAAAACCTTTTTTTATTATTGCAAATTTGTTTAATTCATTCAGATAAGAGAAAAGTATACTTAAGACATGTCGAAATTTTTTTTTCAAAGATCAGAAATTTTATTTATAGTAATCAGAATATAATTTGTAGATTTACACCGAGAAAAACTGTTTTTAACTACCCATCAGAGGACATGAAATGCAAAAAAAAAGGTATCGCCCTGCCATCTGTATTGATTTTCCTGCGTTTTAGCTTCTATTAATGCATGTGGATAGACTAAATATCCATCACCCGCTTGGAGAAAAAAATTTTAATATGTGGCTAGACCTATTAGCTACTGTCCGCTAAAGGGTTAAAACAGTTTTTTCAAATATTAATTCATTCATTTATTTTAATTAATGAATAAATAGTAAAAAACAAAAATAATAGTCCAACAGCATATATAAAAAGGAAAATCGCTCGTTGTATACCCTGTAGCGCAATGAACTTCTAATCCAAAGGTTGTGGGTTCGAATCCCACCTGATGAGGCTTAATTTCCGAGAGAATGTGTTTTTTCTTTCTGCTGTACTATTTTATCGGAATAATTATATTTAATTAATGAATAAATTGTAAAAAACAAAAAATAATAGCCCAACACCCTATATAGAAAGGAAAATGGAAAATTGCTTTCTATTTTGTCTCTGTCATATGTATATCCATATTTATATTAATTGTAATTATTTAATAAAAAGTAACTAAAATAAAAAATTTTCTTTGTTGACCTAAGTAGGAATTGACTTTTAAAATTTTTTTATATTACTTGTTTATATATATATTTTTAACATATAAATTATGATTTTGTACTTTCACACGTATAGTAGAACAGCGTTTATCCGAACGTTAATTGTCCGGAGCGTCAAATATCCGAACCAGTTTTTTCAGAGACCTTGCAGCGAAAAAACGAAGATGTACAATGGTACATCGAAAAATAAGTGATTATTTTCCACAATAAGGGTAAAATTGCGACACATTTTGCTCCTATTTTACTTCTTCAAGCACGTTTCCCGCATGTGATGATTTTCAATATTCGTATAATGTCCGGTTTCATATACTGCATGGATCGCATCCGGTTTTCGGTTATCCGAACGGTGCCCGGTCCCAATTGATTCGGATAAACGACATTCTACTGTATATGTTTTTAAAAATATGGCCCCTCCCTCTTAAAAAATGTCTGTATACGCCACTGCTGTCGAAGGCATTTTGGGAAAGATTTAACATGTCACCGTGTGATAATTTAACGAAAAATGATTCAGATTTTTTTAATATTTTATTTAATTTCCACGAAAACGCGAGGAATTATTTTCCTTTTTGATAGACTGGAGTCAAATTACAAAATATTTGTAACCTTAACAATAAAAAAATCCGGTTTCTCAGTGCTATTCTCAGAAAATTTCCATCACTCATTTTTGCCTCTGTTTTCACTTAAAATATTCTGACACGTGTTAAAATGAACTACATAGGGAAAAAAAAAATTTAAGATGGTAAATAAAAAGAGCAGAAAATACGAAATTTCTTCTCTTTTTGTCAGGTCATCGTGAAACATTCACTCTCGTAAGAAAGAAAATCTCATACTTTTTAATAAATTTTTTAGTATCAGAATTCTCGCGAACACACTATCAACTTTTGTTGACATGTAATCCATACACATTTCACCATGAATGCGAAGTTAAGTAAACAAGTACCTAAAAAGACTTTAAACTTCGGGTCACATTATCAATCTTGTTGACAGATTTTCTCGTGGGAAAGTAAAAAAGCTTCCTCATAAAAAAAGTAATAATATACTTAGGGATTCATTCATCCATAATTTTTTCCGATGTGAATATAAAAAATTTTTCATTAAATTTGAAATTTTTGTATTGTATAAAATGAGTATCATCAGTTCAGTGTAGGAATATCACTAAAACGAATATTTAAAAATGCATATTTTCAACTACTGAGATAGGAGATAGAAATGACTTACTAAATGTAAGATATTCTCCTATAATGCGGAATCCGGGATACTGTTTTGTTATTATTGAGAGGATATTTTTTAGCGAAACAATTTTCTCAAAACTCATATTTAGTTAATCTCTACTCAACAAAAGAAACTCTTTTGCAAAATTTCAAGTCTGTAGGTCTTATAGATCCAGAAAATTCTTGATGAGTGAGTGAGTGCTTTTCTCCTTAAGATATGAAGGAGGAAGGTTCGTTCTGAGTACCTTCCGTTCCGAACGCAAGTACGTAACCAATCACGCCAAAACGATCGTCAACGCGTGATGTTGGTACTAGTTCATATAGATATCACACCGTTCACTTATAGTTCCACGATATATCTACTCGCACTGGCCGGAATCCAACGATCGCCATGCGAATATGGAATCGATGAGTTCAGGAAGGTCATACTGAACACAGGTCTTAAGGTATCCGACTACGTTCGGAACCGTGATTTTGCAAAAGCGTATAAATGGATAATATTTACGATATTTAGTGTCACTTAGATTAGAAAATGTATATAGAATTGTTTTAAGAATAGTATTACAATAAAAAATTATTTAAGTACAATATTTTGACAAAAAATGAACATAGAATGACCCATTTTCAAAATGTTCTTCTTTTGTGAAAAATGCTTTTATTATAATAATATTTCGCCCGTATATAGCTCAGACCTCTGTACAGAGCTCAACTACAGTTTTTGAAATATATAACTTAGAAGTGTGTGGGTTTATCCATGTTTTACGACAACACAAAGGGAAGCAATTTTAAGAAAAAAACGCCGATAATTATTTCAATTGGTGGTAACTCTGAAAATAATGTGAATTTTTCAAAAGTCATAGTGGAGCCTCTGTACAGAAGTCTGAGCTATATACAGGCAAAATATTATTATAACAGAAGCATTTTTCATAAAAGGAGAACATTTTGAAAAAAGGTTATTCTAAGAATTTTTTGCCAAAATATTGTATTTACATAACTTTTTTTTTGTCAAAATGTCCTTAAAACAATTATATATATATATTCTCATCTAAGTGACACTAAATATCATGAAAATTATCCATTTATGCGCTTTTTTAAAATCACGGTTACGAACGTAGTCGGATACCTTAAATGTCCTTTCATCACTATCGGCCGAGATGACAAACTTGTTGTTGTCTATCTTGAAGGATTCTAAAGCCACATAATAAACCTTGAATCAGGAAATGAGCTTGTTTGCAGCATGACAAGTATCCGCACAGGCAGTGTGACGATTTTTAGAGCAGTAAAGACTGTCTACACCAGGGGTGGGTGTACTTTTCCAGGGTACGGGCTACTTCTGATATTTTTTAAGGTGCTGCGGTCCACTCACTGGCGCAAGTGTGGCTATTCTGTATGCAAATTGTATGTTTTCTTTTCTTAACACTTGTTTTCGACATTATACCCCTCTTTTAAAATATGACAGATAAATATTTTTACTACAAAAACACAAATAACACAAAATTGTAAAGTCGAACTATGAGTGACTGCTAGACCATGAAGCGTGGGCGTATTCAATGCAGCGAGCAGGTAACTTACGTGGACCGATGAATCTGTTGTTGTGTTGTGGCTAATGCTACCTGCCTGACGTAGTCAGAACGAGGCCCACGAAATTCATCGTGGCAAGCGGCTAGAAGTACGCCTGTCGTTAGCTTTGGCCTTGAGCACCATACAGGTGACAGTACGAATTACCTCGGAGAAATTCCTCGAAGGGACGATACAGATGGCATTCAATTCCATTCCTACCCAAAAATTTAGACATGGATCTGAAGGGGTGGGCAATATTCTCCAGTCCACTGCACTCGTGATTCAGACCACAAGACTTTCGGACCACTGATTTAACGAGCACTTACTCCGTGTGTACTCTGAGGGTATTTGGTGGCATCAGGTATCGAAACCAGGCCTTCCGGTCTGGCATCGATGCTCTAAATCTAGATACTAACCTTTTTTCTGCTGGGCCACATACATATGCCAGATGAAGAATATCTCTTTCCCTCTATTTTCCGACAGATCCCCTTTGCCGACAGAAGCTTTAAAATTCCAGGAATTTCCCCTAATTGCTGGGAAGGATTTTCGTAGCTGGGTGGTTTCTGCGTTTCGCACCTTTTGCCCAGCTGACCGGACTGTCAAAAAGAGGCGCCTTATCATTGCGTGTTCATTTCCCAGAACTCGGCAGACGACGTCGCGACTGAGAACGTGCTGCGCCCCCAGCCCGGCGCCTCTGGGGGCTAGCGAAACGAGACCGGATGTGGTGCGGCAGAGGCACGACATCAAGGAGCCGAGACCGGAAGGTGGCAGCAGAACCCCTGGGGCTGAGGTACGACAAAACAGATGAGCCATTGATGACTAGGAGAAAGAAATGATATAAAACGGGCGAGAGTCCCGGACGGAGAAAAAAAAAACTGGATTCGAAGGAGCGGTTCGGGTCGTCCCTGAGCGATAGGAAGGATAACGAGCCCGCGAAGTACAGCGGTCTCCTCCTGGCTTGAAGATCGAGGAAACGGGAGAGAGTACGGAAGAGACTCGAAGTAAATACGGACCAGCCCGCGAAATACAGCGCGGTGGTCTTCTGGCTTTTGGAAAATCCATAGGAACGGAAGAGAGGCGAAAGAGACCTCGAAATTGATATTGAACTGTAATTAGAATATACCCTTTATTTATTATTTTAATGATTTTCATGTTGAAATAAATAGTTAACCCAGAGCTGAGAGAAATCATTACAGCTATACTATTTATATATCTGGTGGCAGCGGTGGGATTTAAATGGAATAAATGCTGGAATTTACGCCTGAATAGTAAAAAGGATTATCTTCCGAATCGAGTGAGACGGACTCTTTTTGTGCGCGCGCGATATACCGTATAGAAACTGCCCTGTCAAGAGTGTGGACTGTTTATACCAGTGGAGTTAAAAGTTCGCGGAAGGAAAAGAAGGGTGTGGTTCTTACGAAGTAAGTTTTCAAACGACCACAAAAGAAAGTGAAGGCGCAGCACCCCACAGTTAGAGGGTAAGTCCTTTCTGAGATTATGCTCGGAGCAGAGTAGAGATTTATTTATTTGTTAGCTTAGTATTTTTGGAAATCTAAGTGAATTTTTGTGCTCGCGCTAATGAATTTTGTTTGTCAAGAGTCTAAAAAGAGTTGTTTTAGTATGAAAGCGTGCTTTTTTCTATTATGTTAATTTGTGTACGGGTCCAGAATCATAGAATTGTGTGTTTTTATTTTATGATATTGATAGAGTGCAGTCGGTTGTAGTGCGTGTGTAAAAGTACTTATTGTCAATTTTGCATAGTTATTTTATTTTGTAAGCAATACCAATCGGATTGTATTGTTTTGGGTATAAATGTGATTTTTCTATTTACTGTAGCACTCTTTGTTTTGTTGTTTATTGTGTATTATTGCATAGTTATTTCGAGTATTTTAGTTGTACTAATAGGATTGTATTGTTTTGGTATATGCGTGTTCTCTTCAATTCTATTGTAGTACTTTGTTTAGTTGTTTATTATTGCATGATGACTTTCCTTTAACATTTAAGAAAAAGGTGACTCTTGTTAGGAGGTAGCAAGGAATTAGGGGTGGAAGTCAACGGTGATCTAAGAAAAAATAGAAATTAAGGATAGAATTTTTACAAAATGAGAATAATGATATAGAAACGACAAAAGCGGGTGATGGAGGAGTTTTGTGAAGAAAAATGAAAGGAAGGAAATGAAAAGGAGAAAAAAGAAAGGGAAGAAAAAGAACGGAAAAGACTAATCAGGGCCCGAGAGTTTGAGGTGAGCGTAAGCAAATGAGAGAATTGAGTTAGAACGACTGAGCTTAACTCAGAAATAAGTTGAAAGAACAAGAGTTCAATATGAATGCAGGTGAAAAAAGGAAAACAATCTTACAAATGTCTGTTATTTGACAGAAACCGACTGCGGAATTTGGGGAACCGGTTAGCAATAAGCGTTAATTAACGCGTTAGTTAATGAAAGAGTGGAGGACGCCACGTCGTGGGATTTCGAAAAGGAGAATTGTACCCCTATGAGATACACGAACATTTTTCAACCGTCTGAAGAATGGGGATAGTAACAGAAAAATAAAATGTGTAAGATTGAGGAAGGAAAGGAATAAAGGTATAGAATTAGTGATGTAAAAGGGAAGGGAGATACCTTCAAAAGGGAAAACCCATTATTTGTTATTATTGCAATGAAGTGGGTCACATAAAACCCTCTTCCCCCTAAATTTTACAAAACAATTTTAAAAACAGTGGCTAGTTAAGAGTAAACTCGAAAAATGAGGACTTTTAAAAAATTTAAAGTTAGATTTGAATAAATGGCGTAGAGCGTCAATGTTTAAAGAGATACCGGTCTACCATAGATTTGTGTGCGAGTAGTTGGATAGACGAGAACAATTATTTGGGAGAGTATTTTTGGGTCAAAAGCCCTTTGGGTTTGACGTATGCCATTGTTTACCCTCGCAAAGGTAAAATTTAAAGACCAAGGGAGGGAGTTTTACACGAAGGCAGCAGTTAAGCAAACAGCCCTCAAGGAACCTTTCTTTTTGGAACCCACAGCCGATCTAATTGAGTCAAGGAAAAAGCGTGCTTATAATAAATACGACTGTGACTCAAAAACGTTGTGAAATAGTTCCTTTCGAGAAGGAAAAAGTTGTTTAAACTCGAGGAGCACTTTTAATTGAAATCACGGATCCAGTTTTCCCAAAGATAGAAATTCTATCGTTGAACCCAAAGATAGGTTTCCGGCGTTTGTCGAAAAATGAAGGGGATCAGCTCTAAAAAAACTCCGATTTTAGTTCAGAGCGAGAGAAGTGCAAAGACCAATGTATTGTGGAAAAGCCAAATTGGTTTAGGACGAATGTTGTCAAACAAGGGAAGGAAAACTAGAGAGGCATATTGGGAACGGAAGAAGGACAATTCCCAAAACTAGTGTGCCCTTGAAATTCACACTAGAATTAACCAGTTGAGCCACCCGGGAGTGACTCATTGGGAAGGGTTCAGGGATTTTAAAATCCCTGAAGGCCTTCTTTGCGCGAAAAGGGGGAAACGAATCCTCTCAGCATTATTTGCGTTACGCACCGTTTCGATGAAAAAAAAGGTCTTTAGCCCCCCCGAATGGGTGATAGCGAGAAAATTAAGACCCCTCAAACCCCAATTTACGAGAGAAAAGGGTTGACGGGAGGAAACTTACCCGGACAAGGGTTTGAGAATCGTTCGCGAAATTGAAGGTAGATTGGTTTCGGGAAATTATTCTTTCATCCCTGAATTCTCGAGAAATTTTATTGTACAGATGGAAGAATGCCAACAAAAAGGAAGACTTGGTACGATCGGAACTGCGTGGAAAAGGGAAAATTTTTAAAGGCGATCTGGTAAGGTAAGGGCCCCCTCCTACGGAATAAAATGGATGTAAATTGGTCGGTCCGGGAAAAGGTTTTAAATAAAATTTCGGAGACCAATTTTGGGTAGATTTACCGGGAAAGGATACAAATTTTTCATGTCAACCTTATGAAACCATATCATCGGAGGCCAGAAGCTGTAAACCTAGTAATAGAAGAGGTTTCGGAAGAATTGGAAGGATGCGGAAATCCCTTACCCGTTAAAACGAGACTCGTTCGTTCGAGGAGGTTATGTAAAAAAGAGCAAACTATTAGACAAGTTATCCACTGATCAGATTAAGAGTTAAAACGTAATAATTAAAAATAGAGAAGTGTTTTCTCGGGCCCAGGGACAACTCATTTAATGAAAATGGATACGAGTTAATTTCAGGGAAAAACCCCTTAAAACGAAAACCATTCGCATTCCCCTAGACAAATCCAACATCTTAAAAGATGAAATAAAACGACTATTGGACTTTGGGAGGGATCGAGTTTGGTCAATCTGATTTCGTCGCCTCATTCTGTTGAGAGTCCAATCGGGTTTCCCAAAGGGCCCTGTAAGATTATCGCCCCCTAGATTTTCTCGTGGGAAAGTAAAAAAGCTTCCAAATCAAAAAATTAAAAAAAAAAAAATAGTAATAATATATATATATACTTAGGGATTCATTCATTCATAATCTTTTCCGATGTGAATATAAAAAATTTTTCATTAAATTTGAAATTTTTGTATTGTATAAAATGAGTATCATATCAGTTCAGTGTAGGAATATCACTAAAACGAATATTTAAAAATGCATATTTTCAACTACTGAGATAGGAGATAGAAATGACTTACTAAATGTAAGATATTCTCCTATAATGCGGAATCAGGATACTGTTTTGTTATTATTGAAGATATTTTTGGCAAGCTCAAATTTTCTGAAAACTCATATTTAGTTAATCTCTACTCAACAAAGAAACTCTTTTGCAAATTTTACAAGTCCTTAGGTCTTATAGATCCAGAAAATTCTTGATAGTGAGTGAGTGCTTTTCTCCTTAAGATATGAAGGAGGAAGGTTTAGATTCTAGTACCTTCCGTTCGAACACCAAGTACGTAACCAATCACGCCAAAACGATCGTCAACGCGTGATGTTGGTACTAGTTCATATAGATATCACACCGTTCACTTATAGTTCTACGATATATCTACTCGCACTGGCCGGAATCCAACGATCGCCATGCGAATATGGAATCGATGAGTTCAGGAAGGTCATACTGAACACAGGTCTTAAGATATCCGACTACGTTCGGAACCGTGATTTTGCAGAAGCGTATAAATGGATAATATTTACGATATTTAGTGTCGCAGATTAGAAAATGTATATAAAATTGTTTTTAGAATAGTATTACAATGTGCAAAAATTATTTAAGTACAATATTTTGACAAAAAATGAGCATAGAATGACCCATTTTTCAAAATGTTCTCCTTTTGTGAAAAATGCTTCTATTATAATAATATTTCGCCTGTATATAGCTCAGACCTCTGTACAGGAAACAAACTACAGTTTGGAAATATATAACTTAGGAAGTGTGTGGGTTTTATCCATGTTTTACAACAACACAAGGGAAGCAATTTAGAAAAAACGCCGATAATTATTTCAATTGAGATTTGGTAACTCTACCAGAAAATAATATGTGGCAGATTTTTCAAAAGTCATAGTGGAGCACTCTGTACAGAAGTCTGAGAGCTATATACAGGCAAAAATATTATTATAACAGAAGCATTTTTCATAAAAGGAGAACATTTTGAAAAAAGGTTATTCTAAGTTAATTTTTGCCAGAAATATTGTATTTACATAACTTTTTTTTTGTCAAAATGTCCTTAAAACAATTATATATATATATTCTCATCTAAGTGACACTAAATATCATGAAAATGTATTTATGCGCTTTTAAAAATCACGGTTACGAACATCAGTCGAATACAATGTCCTTTCATCACTATCGGCCGAGATGACAAACGTGTTATTTGTCTATCTTGAGTTCCTAAAAAGCCACATAATAAACCTTGAATCAGGAAATGAGCTTGTTTGCAGCATGACAAGTATCCGCACAGGCAGTGTGACGATTTTTAGAGCAGTAAAGACTGTCTACACCAGGGGTGGGTGTACTTTTCCAGGGTACGGGCTACTTCTGATATTTTTAAGGTGCTGCGGTCCACTCACTGGCGCAAGTGTGGCTATTCTGTATGCAAATTGTATGTTTTCTTTTCTTAACACTTGTTTTCGACATTATACCCCTCTTTTAAAATATGACAGATAAATATTTTTACTACAAAAACACAAATAACACAAAATTGTAAAGTCGAACTATGAGTGACTGCTAGACCATGAAGCGTGGGCGTATTCAATGCAGCGAGCAGGTAACTTACGTGGACCGATGAATCTGTTGTTGTGTTGTGGCTAATGCTACCTGCCTGACTTAGTCAGAACGAGGCCCACGAAATTCATCGTGGCAGAAGCGGCTAAATTGCGCCTGTCGTTAGCTTTGGCCTTGAGCACCATACAGGTGACAGTACGAATTACCTCGGAGAAATTCCCCGAAGGGACGATAGATGGCGACACCACCTATCTCTACCTCCAAAATTTAGACATGGAACTGAAGGGGTGGGCAATATTCTCCAGTCCACTGCACTCGTGATTCAGCCCACAAGACTTTCGGACCACTGATTTAGCGAGCACTTACTCCGTGTGTACTCTGAGGGTATTTGGTGGCATCAGGTATCGAAACCAGGCCTTCCGGTCTGGAGATCGATGCTCTAACCCAGGGATACTCAACCTTTTTTTTTCTGCTGGGCATACATGAGCCAGCGACGAAGAATATCTCTTTCTCTATTTTCCAACAGATCCTTGCCGACAGAAGCTGCGAAAATTCCAGGAATTTCCCTATTAATTGCTGGGAAGGATTTTCGTAGCTGGGTGAAGTCAGTTTCAGCACCTTTTGCCCAACTGACCGGACTGTCAAAAAGAGAGGGCGCCTTATCATTATGTGTTCATTTTCCCAGAACTCGGTGACGACGTCGCGACTCAGAACACAAAGGTGCCCCAGCCTCGGCGCCTCTTGGGGGGCTAGCCGGAAAAGAGGCCGGATGTGACGCGGCAGGGTACGACATCAAAGGAGCCGAGACCGGAAGGCGGCAGCAGAACCCTGGGGCCAAGGCCGACAAACAGATGAAGCGGTGGATGACTAGGAGAAAGAAATGATATAAAACGGGCGAGAGAGTCCGGACGGAGAAAAAGAATTTGGATCTTTGAAGGGGCGGTTCGGCCGTCCCTTGAGCGATAGGAAGAGCGATAACGAGAGCCCCGCAGAAGTACAGCGGTCTCCTGGCGAAAGATCGAGGATACGGGAGAGAGTACGGAAGAGACTCAGAAGTGATTACGGACCAGCCCGCACCCGAAATACAGCGGTCTTCTGGCAGAAAATCAGGAACTTGAAGGGGGTGCGAAAGAGACTCGAAATTGATATTGAACTGTAATTAGAATATACCCTTTTATTTATTATTTTGATGATTTTCATGTTGAAATAAATAGTTAACCCAGAGCTGAGAGAAATGTTACAGCTATACTATTTTATATATCTGGTAGCAGCGGTGGGATTTAAATGGAATAAATGCTGGAATTTACGCCTGAATAGTAAAAGGATTATCTTCCGAATCGAGTGGGGCTTGGACTCTTTTTGTGTGTGTGCGCGATATACCAGAGGAAACTGCCCTGTCAAGAGTGTGGACTGTTTACCTGCCAGTGGAGTTAAGCTACGCGGAAGGGAAAAGAAGGGGTGTGGCTCTACGAAGTGCTTTCAAACGACCAAAGAAAGTGAAGGCCGCAGCACCCATTGTGCTTCCAGAGGGTAAAGTCCTTTTCTTTGAGATTATACTCGGAGCAGAGTAGAGATTTATTTATTTGTTAGCTTAGTATTTTTTGGAAATCTAGGGTAGTTTGTGCTCGCGCTAATGAATTTTGTTTGCCAGAGTCTAAAAGTTTTGTTTTGTAGTATGAAAGTGTGCTTTTTCTATTATGTTAAATTTGTGTACGGGTCGAATCATAGAATTGTGTTTTATTTTATGATATTATTGATAGGGGCGTACGGTTGTAGTGTACTTATTGTCAATTTTTGCATAGTTACTTTACAGTTTTAGGCAATACCAATCGGATTGTATTGTTTTGGGTATAAATGTGATTTTTCATTTTACTGTACTCTTGTTGGTTGTTTTATTGTGTATTATTGCATAGTTACTTCAGGTATTTTAGTTTGCTTTAATAGGATTGTTTGTTTTGGTATATGCGTGTTTCTCTTCAATTTATTGTAGTACTTACTCTTGTTTAGTTGTTTATTATTGCGCGGTAACTTTCCTTTTAAGATTCAGAAAAGGTGAAACTTGTTAGAAGGTAGCAAAGGGAATTAGGGGTGAAGTCAACGGTGATCTAAGAAAAATAGAAATTAAGGATAGAATTTTACAAAATGAGAATAATGATATAAGAAACGATTAAAAAGCGGTGATGGAGAGGGTTTTAGAAGAAAGGAAATGAAAGGAAGGAAAATGAAAGGGAGAAAAAAAGAAAGGGAAGAAAAAGAGCAGGAAAAGACTAATCCAAGGGCCCGAGTTTTACGAGGAGCGTAAGCAATGAAGGGAAGAATTGAGTTAGAACGACTGAGAGCTTAACTCAGAAACCAGTTGAAAGAACAAAAGAGTTCCAATATGAATGCAGGTGATAAAAAGGAACAATCTTACAAATGTCTGTTATTTGACGGAAACCGTACGCGGAATTTAGGGAACCGGTTAGCAAGTGTAAGCCGTTAATTAACGCGTTGGTTAATAAAGAGTGGGAGAACGCCACGTCGTGGGATTTCGAAGGAGAATTGTGACCCCTATGAGATACACGAACATTTTCAGCCGTCTGAAGTAATGGGGATAGTAACAGAAAAATAAAATGTGTAACATTGAGGAAGGAAAAGAAAGGAATAAAAGGGGTATAGAATTAGTGATGGTAAAGAGAGGGAGACCATTCGAAAGGAAAAACCCATTATTTGTTATTATTGCAATGAAGTCGGTCCCCGCAAAACCCTCTTGCCTAAACTTACAAAAAACAATTTTGAAACAGTGGCTATAGTTTAAGAGTAAACTCGGAAAATGAGGACTCATTTGAAAAATTTACAGTTAGATTTGAATTAAATGGCGTAGAGCGTCAATGTTTAAAAGATACCGGGTCTACCAAGAATTTGTGTGCGAGTAGTTGGATAGATGAGAACAATTATTTGGGGAGGGAATATTTTTAGGTCAAAAGCCCGTTGGATTGAGCCCACATGCCATAGTTTACACCCCTCACCAAAAGGTAGAGATTTAAAAGACCAAAAGGGAGGCGTGTTTGCACGAAGGCTGATATTAAATCTGATAGCAGCTCAAGCGAACCTTGCATACGTGTTAAGCAACAGCATATGGAACTCGTTGAGTCAAGAGTGAAAAGAGCGTTCTTATAATAAATACAATGAGACTAAAAACGTTAGTGAAGTAGTTCCTTTCGAGAAGGAAAAGGAGCTATCATTTAAACTCGAGCGACTTTTCGAATTGAAATCACGGATCAGTTTTCAACGGTAATTCTATCGTTGAAACAACGTCGAGTTTCCGGCGTTTGTCAGAAAAATGAAGGGGACTCAGCTCAATTGAGAAGAACTCGATTTTAGTTCAGAGAGCAGAGAGATACAAGACCTCAATGTATTGTGGGAAAAGCTAAATTCGGTTTAGATGAATGTTGTCAAACAAGGAAGGGGAAAACTAGAGGCATATTGGAACTGAAGGGAACGTTCGTAAACTAGGTGTGCCCTTGATTGCACTAAGGAGTCTAACAGTTGAGCCACCCGGGGAGTGACTCGTGGGAAGGGTTCAGGGGATTTTAAACTCGCCTTGAAGGCTCTTTTACTTTGCGCGGAAAAGGGAAAACGAATCCTCTCAGCATTATTTGCGTTACGCACCTTTCGCATGAAAACAAAGGCTTTAGCCCCTCCGAATGGGTGATAGCGAAAGGGAAAATTAAGACCCCTCAAACCCTAATTTATGAGAAGAGGATTGATGGGAGGAAACTTACCCGGGACAAAGTTTGCCAGAACCACGTTCGCAGAAATTGATAGGTAGATTGGTTTCGGAACTTATTCTTTTCATCCTTGAGTTCTCGAAAGTACATTGTACCAGATGGAAGAATGCCAACAAAAAAGGAAGGCATTTTGATCCAGACTGCATTGGAAGGAAATTTCTAAAAGGCGATCTGGTAAGGGTAATGGCCACCACCCTACGGAATAAAATGGATGTAAACTACAGGTCGGTCCGGGAAAGGTTTTAAATAAAATTTCGGAGACCAATTATGTGGTAGATTTACCGGGAAAAAGGGATACAATTTATCCTGTCAACCTTATGAAACCATATCATCAGGCCGAAGCTGTAAAACTAAAAGTAATAGAAGAGGTTCGGTAGATATTGAGAGGGATGCGGAAATCCTTACCCGTTAAAACATGCTTACTACGTTCGATTACGAGGCCTATGTAAAGAGAGCAATTTATTAGACAAGTTATCCACTGATCAGATTAAGGTTAAAAAAACGTAATAATTAAAATAGAGAAGTGTGTTTTTCCTCGGACCCAGGGACAGCTGTTTAATGAAAATGGATATCGAGTTAATTTCAGAAAAACCCATTAAACAGAAACCATACCGCATCTCCCCTAGACAAATCAACATCTTAAAAGATGAAATAAAACGACTATTGGACTTGGGAGTGATCGAGATAGGTCAATCTGACTTTACGTCGCCTCTCATTCTGGTTGAGAGTCCAAATCGGGATCCAAGGCCATGTGTAGATTATCGCCGCCTAAATGGAATAACACGCATAGTTTTTCCCTTTGCCGGACATAGAAGAAAATTGTGGATAGGCCGCACCATATATGACGAAATAAGTAGATTAGAATGATGCATTTTCAGTTTCTTCTTTTAAATTATTCTTTTTCTAATATTGAATGTATGTCTGTGTTGTGTGTGTAAAATGATTAAGTGTTTGTTATCAAATACTTTGAGGCTCTTGGTAGCATGCAAAATAGAGATGGGATAAAGGGAGCAACTGAGTAAAAGAAATCCCTCTCGGAGAATTGACTTATTGTGTTTAGTTATGTGTGTATTTAAAGTTAATTACTCTACTTACAGAATGAATATACTGCATCAGGACCACTCACTTAGAGTTGCCAGTAGTGTGATGTAACCTAGTGTCCCATGAAATGGACCACTTGAAGAGGAGAGGAGCAGCTGTGACGAAGCATATATCTTTCCCCCTATTTTCCAACAGCAGATCCCTTGCCGTCCAGAAGCTTACTTGCGAAAATTCCAGGAATTTCCCTAATTGCTGGGAAGGATTTTTCGTAGCTGGGTGGTCGAGTTCAGCCTTTTGCCCAGCTGACCGGACTGTCAAAGAGGCGCCTTATCATTGTGTGTTCATTTTCCCAAGAACTCGGTGACGACGTCTGCGACTGAGAACGTAAAGGTGCTAGCCTCGGCGTCTCTTGGGGGCTAGCGGAAGCGAGACCGGATGTGGCGCGGCAGGGGGTACGACATCGAGGCCGAGACCGGAAGGCGGCAGCAGAACCCTGGGGGCTGAGGCCGACAAACAGATGAGCGGTTGATGACTAGGAGAAAGAAATGATATAAAACGGGCGAGAGAGTCCGGACGGAGAAAAAACGATAACGAGCCCGCGGAAGTACAGCGGTCTCCTGGCGGATCGAGGAAACGGGAGAGTACGGAAGAGACTCGAAGTGATTACGGACCAGCCCACCCGGTACAAGTGGTCTCCTGGCTTGGGAAAATCCAGGAGCAGAAGAGAGTGCCACCACGTGCCACACAGTATAACCTTTTTGAAACAATTCGAGAGGCCGCGGTAGCCGGAGTGAGTATTGGTAACGGATCGTATTTGCAGTATCACGGTTCAGGCGAAGTACCACTAAAGACCCACCGTGTAGGGCAGCGATGCATGTTAAATCTGTCGAGAGCTGAAACATCACTCCCGTTGGTGAGGTAGTTGGGAGAGGGGGTGCCAGCTCAGGTGTCGTCCACGTCACTTGACCATGGTTCAAAAATTACGTGGTCCGTCGCCAAAAGCCCTCGTGTAGCTGAACAGTGCGACGTTAATATTTAATCAATCAATCCACGCATAAAATTCTCGATACGCCACACTGTTACCTATTATCACTAACCGTTACAAAGAGAAAAAGAATATCAATTCGCACCCGTACGACATCGACAGCAAAATTTTGATATATTTAATTTCTTAACAAAGAATTTTCCCCATATTTTTATAATGCATTGTTCTTAAACAAGTGAATTTCTCAGAGCAATTAATCACGACCGGGCCACTTAAAAAGGCTCGGTGGGCCGCATGTTGAGTATCGCTGCTCTAACCACTAAACTACCCACAGCCCTCCGACGAATCTGAAACCGATGTGTTTACTTACATTTATTCGCTGTCAATTTTTGCGTCATCGCGGGATATGACATTAAGGTATCCGACTATGTTCGGAACAGTGATTTTGCAAAAGCGTATAAATGGATAATATTTGATATTTAGTGTCACTTAGATTAAATATATATATAATTGTTTTAAGAATAGTATTACAATAAAAAATTATTTAAGTACAATATTTTGACAAAAATGACTCGGCAAAATAGTACTCACTTTTCGAAAAATGCTTCTATTGCAATGTGGCATTCGTGACAGCACTTGAATGGGGGAGATGTCTCAATAGCCAATCCAGTGCTGCCCCGGGAAGAGATGATCCTCAACATTTATTCTCCCCTTCAGTTGGAAGGGGGAGAGACTTATTTGTACGGCTCGCATCGCAGTGATTTTTCTCTATAAAGGCAATGAACAAGTTACGCTTCATCGTTTGCTTCCAAAGAAGGTTCCTCCTCAGGGGACTGACCTTCCTTCGGTGGGTACGGGTATCACAATCCCGAGGTACCCTAGTGATCGTTTCCTTTTCCCAAGGGGTTTACTCTCTTTGGTAAACACGGGTGTCACGACACCGGAATACCCCAGTGATCCTTCTCTATTTTCGACCCTCCATCTTGACATCCAATTTCTTCTTTTCCCGTCCAGACCACAGACCAATGAATATTTGGCGCAGTATAGCCAAAACTGGCTCTTGCGCCATAAAACATCAAACTCAACTCAACTCCAAAGAAAGTACATGTGTCGCCTACACATTTTTCGAATCATTAGCTTAAGTAAAGACTGTCGCATCGAATGTGACAAAGCCGATTCTCTACTCTAGCTGGCGTCGTTGTTCCAGTAGTAGCAACTGGGTACACAACACGAACACTTCTTGCTCATGTCGTCGGTGATTTGAACAGCCAGGGTTACATTTCTCAAATCTTAAGGAGGATGGCTATGCTGTTTTTCGAGACCTCGAATATGGCATCTGTCAACAACATAAAGCAAGAATCGTGTTACCCGTCGGGTCCTGAGCAATCTCGGCATAGAGGATGTTAAACTGTTGCCCTGGCCAGAGCGTTCACCAGATCTCTTACCCATTAAAAAGATCTGGCCACGGGTTGTTGAGAGACTAGGTGGATACCGCTCTTCAGCCATTAGGATTAATAAAGTGTCGCCTAGAGAGCCATCATGGAACGACATGCCCGTACCCGTCTTCTAAGCCCAGTTCGACGAGATGTCTTATCGGCTTAGAGCCGTTTTAGCTGTCAGATGCCTTTATGACCTAAAATAGACCCCAAATTTATAATAACGTTATCTTCCTACTATGCTGTATGCATGTAATAAGTAAAATTTTGTTGTTTTCCTTCCTGGTGTTGAAATTTTAAAGGCAAACAGTGTAATAACTTTAAAAAAAAACACCTCTAATAATTCGAAATGTAGTTTTTCTTCTCATTTTTAAATCGACCTAATGATGGCATGCTTCTAAATTTTTAATTCTGATTGTTGCAATTTGTAATAAGAAGTCAAAATATGACGCTCAAAATAAATTTAAATTGAAAATTAATTTTATTTTTTCAGCAGTTTTAAGCAAATGACATTTTTAACCTCATTTTTTTTTACTTTATTTGATAGTGGTAAAAGTCATCAAATAACATCACTAAGATTTAAATGAGAATATATATATATATTACATAATTTTTTTTCATTATAAACACAACATAAAACAAAAGTTAAAAAATATGAACATTAAGAAAAACTAAAATATATCAAAATCTCCAATGAATAAATATATATAACATTTTATACTTCACAGTAAAAATTATACCTTTTTTTCATTTTTTTTTTATGTAAAACTTAAAAATTTTAGTTTCAACAATTTTTAAGCTATGTTTATATGTATTAATGATAAGATATCAACATGAAAATTTAAATAAGATCTCCAACAAATCATTTATAAAATGGTCATATATTAAATGTTTTTTTAAACCCTATTTTTTAAATATATAATCGACTTCAATCATAAACGAATAATAATATAATTTTGCTATGTATAATGCTTTATAATTAAAAAATTCAATATGGCTGTTGAATGACCTCTGACTTTTATTTTTAAACTCGACATCAGCCCTTACCAAAACAACCAACAAAAGCCCAGCCGCTTGCTCATGCACAAGCCAGCCTGCAAAACCGCCGCCGCGGGGAATTAAAATTCCAAAATCATTACTCAATGGCGCCCGCCAACTATAAAAAGTAAATGCTTCAAAAAAGCATTTGTCAACAATGCTATAAGTAAAAAATATACTTCCTATTTTGTTTTTCTCTTTAACATAACATTTTTATCACCATATATCCCAAAATAAAAAAAGATGCATGTCATAGAATCCTCCAACAGTCTTTAAACTGTTCCACAAATTCTACAGCCATTGCATCTGACCCCCTCCCCTCAAAAAATGAGGAAATATACAATAATTAATACCTAGCTATTAATGATGTAGTAATATTAAAGTCTAACATGGATCCAATACTAATATTTCACAACAATAGATCATAATGGACTATATTATACTAACGCTTATAATCAAAACTTACTTTTTTAAGATATTTAATAATTTCATACCTCAAATCTTTGTCATATTATTTACAATGTGTTCAATTTATTTTGAATTTTTCATATGAGAAATAGACATTAGCTTTTAGTATTATTTCTACTATTAAAACATGGAACAACACAATTCAATAGTTTCTAGATTATATTTTGATACTTCTCATGAAGGAGTTAGTAACATCAATACCTTGCAAAAATAAATCTGATTCTCCTGATAATAACTTAATTAGTCTGCCATAAAAATTTCCATTAGATCACATCGTTACTTAATACACATTAAAACGATTTATTCTCAAAAGTCTCTGAAGGACTAGCAGTACTTTTTTCTTCTGTGGGATTTACTATTTTAAGAAAACAACGATGGCATGGCATGTATGGGGATACCAAGGGCTGGTTTTAATGTCCCTGGTGCCCTAGGCACTTCAAATTGGTACACCCCCACCCCATTTCCAGAGCCAATCCCCCTTCTTCAGTTTTTACCTTGCCAGCTTTAGTTCCAGAGAGATTTTCCCTTTCTCTGTTTGGAGTCTTTACATTATCCACTACATAGCTTTTTTTCTTTTAACACAAAATTAAAACAATTTAACATGAAAAGATTTCTCTTCTGGAAATGAATACAAAATATGGAAAACACCAGCCACACAAACGAGATTTAAGAGGAGTGTGAAATGAAAGAACGGGGGTTTCACATGTTCTGTATAAAGAAGGCTAATTTGGCTTTGAAATACCATCAGAACAGCCAGCGAAATAAGCCAATTTTGTATATCTAAGCTACTTCCCCACAAAAACATCTCATCAATTGGCTTTGGAATTCAGTTGCAAGTACATCACACAGTGAGTAAAAATTAGTAAGAGTAGCTCTTTTTTTTCTTAAGAATTTTTTATGAGCACAATGACAAAATGCTCAGGAAGAAAGCAAACTTCTATTTTGCTTAAAATGAAGATGGAGCTTCTTAGGGCTGTTGATCAAAAACAAAAGATAAAAACAGAAATCTGTAAAGATTTTGATATTGCTAAATTTTATATTACATTTCATTAACTTCTTATGAATGTTTTGTTTCTTTGATTTTAATTAAATACATGCATATATACACATCTATGTAAATAAAATGTATAATAAACTTATTTTGTTGATTATATGGTATTTTTTTCCCTCGCAATATCCTTTACCATGAAAAAATATTTCAATCCCCTCAGATTCATGTTGAACCCTTTTCAATGTATCATGTGTTATAGTGATACAATTAAACCAAGAGAAGAAATTGTGTATCCTATTTAATAATTTCATTGCATTTTAACATGAAGCATTCTGAAGAATATTTTTAAATAAAGCGAACAAAAATGAGCACGGTTTAGTACAATTGGTATATATTTGTATATTCATTTCAAAGTAATTGACTACTTAGTAAGCGCAGGTAAACTTATATTGGTACTTTCATAGTTAACAAAATAGTGATTTTAAAAAAACAAACATGAATTCCTGCATGAACAAAATAATAAAATTTATTAAATCTAAATGCAATGTAAAAATGTTATACATTTTTCAAATTATATACTTTTATACTGCTTACATACTATTCAGTACATTGCAATGCTTCCTAATAAATACTTAAGTCAAACATGATAATTGCATGATCAGTTTCAAATAAATTGATTAGTACATGTAAAAATATAATGACAAACTCACAGAAATGAAGCAATTTTTGCACAAAATAATATGTGTGAAAGAAAAGGGTTCCAAAAAATTACTACTGTAAAAACTATTTTATTAACAGAATTCCTACAATGGATTAGTTCTCATAATATGGGTATCTACAAACAAATGTGCATCCTTATGATACATTTGTTAAGCCAATAAAATCGGGAAATGTAATGTCCTTTTACTACATATACAGAATGATAGAAATGTATGATTTTTTTTGTATTGAAGATGACTCTTAACACTCTCACCTAAAATATAAAACAGCCAAATGAATTTCAACACTTTCACCTTTAACTTTTTACTATAAGTGATATAAAGCTTGAGGAATATGTTCCACTAACTGCATACATTATTATAATACAAAAATAAATGTAAATCATAAATTTAAAAAAATATTTTAACAGATTAATTCAATTATTATGAGTAATATGATTAAAATTATAAACAGTTATTAGTACAATTAAATTTTATACAGAAATAATTTTTAGGCAGTTTTAAATGTTACAAAATGGAATGAACATGCAAAAGAAAAATTAAATAAATAAGAATTTATGAAAACTAATTTAATCAAATTAATAATTTTAAAATTTGAAGCTAAAAATAAAATTAATGAAACTAACAATTTCTAATAAAAAATATGCAATTTTATTACTTTTAGAACTTTTTTAATATTTTATTGCAGTTTATTTGCATGTATAGAAAAAAAAATATATTTTTATATAAAAAAAATTCATTTTAAATATCCAACTTAAGAAATTCTTTGCATATACCATAAAATCCGGCATATAATACACACTTTTAACTCAAAAATAAGATCGAAATTTATGGGTGCTGGTTATACACTGGGTACAAAAATGAGAGCTTCAAAATGATGAGTACAGAAAAAAATTAGACCTACATATATCGAAATACTGTTCCTTTGAAAGAAATAATATTCCTTATGAACTTAAAGGGTTGTAGTTCTAAAAGTACTACCCTTTAAGTACTTTTACTAAATTTTGGAATAACACCTCGAATAAATGACTTCAAAATATGACAGCATTAAGCACGTACATCTCAAGTTTCTTCATAAAAAAGAGGGTGCACGTTATATGGCAAATATACCTAAAAACTGCAGCTTGAAAGTATAAGTGTGTGTTATAAGCCAAGATTTTACGGTAAGCAACAATTATTTCGCACCTTTGTTAGAGTAATCAAATGCAACAAATGAAGTAGTCATGTTTGACCTTACAAAACAATGTAAATTTCTAAAAGAGAAAACCACTCTGGTAAGGAAACACATAATTTGTGTTGAACTGCAGAATCTTTAAAACCTCACTGAGCAAGATTCAGAATTTAAAAAACCTGAAGAAGTTTATGATTGCATATAGTATCCAATTAACCACAGAAAAACAATGGAAATAAACATAAAACAAAAATATTTAAAGTAGGGGAAAAGCAACAATTACTAGTGACAAATTGTAGGAAATAATAAGTATAATTGTAAGTATATTAATAAGTTGAATGACTTCAAAGTAAACTAGATTACTTCGTATTTGTTTAATAAAAGTTTAAAAAGTTGCATAATAAATTATTACTAACAGATCTTATAATATTGAACCATAACAAGGAAATGAGCAAAAACCCCTCAGCAGAAACTACTTCTATATTTAAAACTTCACACCGAGTCAAATTTAAGATGCAATAATGCTTTTATTCTAGACGGCAATTTTTACAGAACTAGTCAAAAAATTTCTGCAAAACTTCTA
>BMAV01008524.1:0-25279 GCA_019973955.1 Trichonephila inaurata madagascariensis
TGATGTAAAAAAAAGAAAAAACATCTTTTTTTCAATATGAAATTATTGTTAAATAGTTGGTTTCAAAAAAAAAAATTTTTTTGTAGATAAAGCATTACTCATTGCCGCGTAATGAGAAAAATTTTAGCCTTTATCAGAAAGTTTTACAGTTTTGAAAAATACGTGAAGAAACTTCCTATGCTCTGTTTTCCCCATTTTTTTGGTTCTATATCAGGGCAGACTCTATCATTTTTACGACCCTGCAAAATAAAATGTCCCCATCTCTCTCACTCTCTCTCTCTGTATTTTATATATATATATATATATATATATTTTATTTTTGTGTAATATAAAATAAAAATTTTGTAGTTTTAAACCCCAAAAAACTTGGATGTGAAAGATCAATGCATTTTTCCATTTTTCCCCTCTAGACATAATCCTTCCCAAAGGGCTTTTACCTCTGTCTGGGGGACAGAAAATAAACCCCAGAGGCTTTAAGCATGTTTTTTGAAATTTCACTCTTTTCTTTGATTTCCCCTAAAATTTTTTTACTCTAAGTCGGGGTTCTTTTGCCTCCTTTAAAATATTGAAACACGTGGCTTAAATTCTCCAAAAGAAACCCCCGCATTCAATAAAGAGTTTAAATCCATCGTTTACTGGGTCATTAAATTTGTTGCATATATAAAAAAAAACTTCTTTAACAACAAAATAAATTATAAAAAAAATAGAAAAAAATTTAAGTTTTTAAAAACAAAAAAAATATTCAGTTCATATTTAAATTAGAGCTTTTGCGTGAAAAGGTTCACATCAATTTTAAATGGTTTTGTGTTTTGCAGGATTATTTATATTCTCTACATTTGATTCTTATTTTAATAAATATTCTTAAAAATGCACAATATATGTACAATTTTAATTATTATTTATGTTAAAGGATGTTTATTTTTTTTTGTCTTTTTGGTTATAAATATCATGAAATGTGGCATGAATAATATGTAGCAAAACTCTAAATCTGTATTTTTGACATCTATTCCCTAACTCTCCATGAACTGTCGCAGGAATTGAATTGTTTCAAATATTTCCTGCAACGTGACACAACTTTTGGGATATTGGCGGAACATCACTGCTAAATGTAAGACTGTCGAACACTGTTCTACAATATCAAAAAAAAGAAAAAAAGGAAGAAAAAAAAGGTATAGCAGGGAAAATTTTTTATTTACATCGAAATCCAAAAATCAATCGAAAAACATACTAATTTCCCCTAAACTTGATTTCTTACTAAAGGGGGCATTCTTCAATTTGAGAATCACATTTAAAGTTATCAGAACTGTTTCACTAAGAAAACGTATTAGAGGTTTTAGCATTGGAAATGCCAAACAATATTTTTTTAGCAAATATTAACTTAGTTTAAAAATTAGAATTTTATTTTGTTTTTAAAAGTTTTCCAAATTTATTTTATGAGAATATATAGATTTGACGGTTCTGGAAATAAGTTCTTTCAATAAAGTGAAATGTAATAATGGTTGATTTACTACATTAATACTTCTATATAGGGAATTACCCAGGAAATATATAAGGACATTATGTACAAATTCCACGATAAATTTTATACGTACTACAACAATTTAATGTTTATAGCTTTGAAAATACCCCAACAATAGGAAACTACAGTATTTCTTTTTAAACTCGCATACATTAAACCTTTTCGTATTGTAAATAAAATACATTTGTATCCTTAAAATGAATCGTGTGATATACTTGTATATATATTATTTATATAACTATATGATATTTTTCGAATCTTATAGTGGTTACTTTAAGTTAAATTTATTTTGAAATGTTTGCTGATTGTAGTCTTTTTGAGTTTTTAATTTTCTTTAATAGCATATAGTGTCGTTAAGGGGAAAGGTTGGTATACCAGACTAGTATAATAGTTCTTATTCGGTTCAAAGTCTAAAATTTCCTTTTGAGTTGCTATGAGGATCCGTTTTTAATTTTTGTCTCCTTGCATTTTTTCATTTTATACATATTTAGATGTTTTGTTGAATTTTCGTATTTTCGTTTTCATTATTTATTTTTTGTACATTAAAGTGCCTTTTATGTCTTTCATCCATGTATATACATATGAATTAATGTGTGTGTATATATAAATCTCTTTCTCTATACATGTATCTCTCTCTATCTCTATCTCTCTCCTTCTCTCTTTCTCTTATCTCTCTCTGTATACATATAATCGAACCTCCATATAACGAATTCGCTAAATCACAAAAAAAGTTCGCTACATGGAAAACTCGTCGTTATATAGAGGTTATCTCTTTCAATTTTTTTATAATCCACATAAAACACATTTTAAATTCATAAGCACTTCATAGTAAAAAAGTAATAATTTGCACCTTTTTGTAAATTAATATATATTTATTTTATATGTCTTACTTTTACAAAAAAGGAAAAAGAAAAGAAAAACAAGAAAAACTGTAAGGAAAGTTCCTTGACGCCTTTGTCCAATTACTAAAGAATTAAAAGTTTTTTATTTGATGCTCAAGCTCTTACGTTTTGACATTTTCGAGCTACACAAAACTAAGTTCCCAGCCCACGGATCAACACAACAAATTAATGGAGACTGTTCAAAGAAAACGGGGACACGGATAACTCCCAAAGAGGTGAAAGGGGATATCGAAGATGTTTCCAGTGAACTGGATAACAGGGGTTAAAGAGTGCACTTCTTGGTTGAAACTTCCAGAATTCTATTGCTCGCGGCGAGTTAAGCATCTAATAAAACCAGGTCAAAATTTATGACCACCATAAAATATGATAAGGGACAGAACCACTTGAAATGTCCAAATTGCCTCAAAAATAGGGAGAAAAAAATTGAATCACAAGAGAAAAAATTCGTTATATAGAAAATGCCCTTCGCTACAGAGAGGTTATTTTACGAAAAAAATCTTAAAATGTTTTTGGTTCCAGAAAGTTTGGTATAGAGAAAAATTCGCAATATAGAGTTTCGTAATATGGAGGTTCGACTGTACATGCAATAATTTAAATTAATATCTACTCATAATCGAATCTCGTTTTATTTTATAACATCTCATTCACTTAAATCTAAAACTCTATTTCAGAAACGTTTCAATTTACCTTTTTCTAAAGCATTAAAGACGTTATGTTGGTATATTACGATTCTTTAGATCTTGAATTTCGATTCATTTAATGGCGATTCAAAGAAATACAAGATTATTAGTGTTTTTCATGCTTCTTCTTTACTAAACGGAAATAATATTCCCTAAATAATGTGTGTGTGCTTGTGTGATAACATTTCTGTATATAATTAATAACTCCTTTGCCTAAACACGTGATTGTATTTTTTATAATTGGAGTTTCCCTATTCTTCCATGTATATAAAAGAAAATTGGTATTTGAATAATCCCTATATTGTATTTTTTGGCACTGTGTACCAGGCTCCTTACTCGAATAAATTATGTAATTGTGAACAAAATTTTGCAATTTTTTTTCGGCTGAGACCACTGAGTATCTCTAATGAAAATGTAAATATTTTCGCCAGCAAATATATATATATATATGTGTGTGTGTGTGTGTGTGTGTGTGTGTGTGTGTGTGTGTGTGTGTGTGTGTGTGTGTGTGTATGTGTGTGTGTGTGTGTGTGTGTGTTTGTGTGTGTGTGTGTGTGTGTGTGTGTGTGTGTGTGTGTGTGTGTGTGTGTGTGTGTGTGTGTGTGTGTGTGTAAGGATAATTAAATATTAAATTAGATTTAAAATTAAATTTTTCCTGTATCGCACTTAACTTTTATTTTCCATTACATCTTCAAGTATTAAATTAATTACCCAATTATTACTCCGAAACAGATGACCTAACCACTAACATTTATAATCCCATATCATTATATTTAATAACCCTATATGTCAGCATTAACTTTTAAGTACACAATCATAAAATACGAGATACTTCACATATCTGGACTTAAGGGGTAAAAACACTTCGATTTTACTTTGGCGTCCTTTTTTCTCTCAGCCTCAGAAGATGTATAGAATTCGTTAAATCAAGACCCTTTTAAAAATTAAGAGTGCTTCTGACTGGAAACATGTCACATATACATATATATATATATATATATATATATATATATATATATATATATATATATATACGATGATATCACACATGACAGTGCGTGGCCTGTAAAGCTTTCCTAGAGCGAGAGTGTCGAAACAAAATACAGGGTATGAATAAGAGGATAAAAATGTTTATTATCCTTATTACAGCAAAAAACCAAGGGAAAAAAGAACATTTAAGAGACAACAATCTTCATCCAAGTAGGTGTTCGAAATTAAGACCACGGGCCATGATGCCTTACACCTCAGGGTCAATGAAGATCGAACGTTAGCAAAGATACTCAGAGTTACCCGGACTTCCACAACAGCTGCGCAATGCATGCAACAAGGTCTTCAGCATTGATAACTTCAAGTTTGTACACCAGTAACTCGACGTATCCCCATACGCGAAGTAGTGAAGGTAAGTGAGGTCTGGCGATCGAGTGAGCCAATGCACTAGGAAACCAAAGCTTCGGCTTACGTATTGCCATCTGTTGCGTACACCACCCACAGATTTCCCAGCATTATTGCTATACTAGGAATAATAAACATGTTTCCTCAGCTTATTCATGTCCTGTCTTTTTTTCTGTCTTGTGCCATCACTACCACTTAAGGTATCCGACTACGTTCGGAACCGTGATTTTGCAAAAGCATATAAATGGATAATATTTATGAGATTTAGTGCCCCTTAGATTAGAAAATGTATATAAAACTGCTTTAAGAATAGTATTACAATAAAAAATTATTTAAGTACAACATTTTTTGACAAAAAAAATGAACATAGTATGACCCATTTTCAAAATATTCTCCTTTTGTGAAAAATACTTCTATTATAATAATATTTTGCCTGTATATAGCTCAGATCTCTGTACAGAGGGTCAACTAGAATTATGAAATATACAACTTAGAAGTCGGTTTATCCGTGTTCTACGACAGCAGAGGGGAGAAATTTTAAGAAAAAAACACCGATAATTATTTCAAATGGTTGTAACTCTAAAAATAATGTGAATTTTTCAAAACTCATAGTTGAGCCTCTGTACAGAGTTCTGAGCGATATACGGGTAAAATATTATTATAATAGAAGCAGGTTTCACGAAAGGAGAACATTTTGAAAAAAGGTTATTCTAAGTTAATTTTTAGCCAAAATATATTGTATTTAAATAACTTTTTTTGTCAAAATGTCCTTAAAACAATTTTATACATGTATTCTAATGTAAGTGACACTTAACATCATGAAAATGCGCCTTTTTAAAATGACGGTTCCGAACGTAGTCGGATACTTTAAGGATAACGTTACCAACCAAGCACTGTCATGAGATTTGTCATCTCGTTGTACTCTATCTTCCCTTACGGGGACGGTGGACCTTTGAAATTAATTTCTTAAATTGTTAGCTTAATTAGCTGGAATTTGAATCAATATAGTAAATGATCTATATATTTCACAATTTAAATATATTTTTTAAAAAAATTATAATTTGATTTTTTTTAAAAAAAATTTAATTGTTTAAACTTTTTTAAAAATGCTCCTTGCGCATCAATTTTTAAGATAAGTACATAATTTTTGTTTTATATATATATGAACTATAACTAAATATATCTGTGCATGGATTTTAAATTCAGAATAAAATTTGATGAAAAAGATAAATTTTCTTTTACTATATGAAATATTTCACCAATTATCACATATTCAATATTCAAAAAAACCCGTAAAATATGATCCTTTAAAATTTTTTTGAAAACTAATGCACAATTTTGTGAATTACATTATTTTTTCATAACTTGTTAAAATTTCTATGAGATACGACATGATATGAAACGCAAGGAGCATTTTACGTAATAAGGAAAAGAAAATTTATGAACTGGGAAAAATGCATTTTAAACATTTATTTGAGTAAAATAAAAAAAAAAAAGCAAAATTTTACATAATTACTTACCTTTATATGAAAATCAAACATATAAGAGAATTATAGCAAAAATCTAAAAATGTTTAAATAATTTATTATATTTAGTTATATATTCAATAATTCAAGTAACATGCATCCGCAAAGCTGATACTTATACAAAAATATAGCGTGGCAAAACATTCATTTAAAAATTGACCAGCACAGTATGACAATCCTTCAGGTTTTATATTTTTGTTTTCTATTTTATTTGAAATTTTACGCTTCTAGTTCTTTTATCTTTTGCTGTTTGAAAAAGTTTTATTTCTGCTTGCTTTAATCGACGCTCATGTCTTACTTCACTGATTTGCATCGAGGGTAATGAAGCATTCTGATGTACATGTTTCAAGGTAAACAGAGATCAAAATTGAATTCATTAACTGCTGTTACAACAGATATTTCCAGTTTTTTCTTTGATTCGAAACTTTTTTTTTGGGCAGTGACTCCAGATAACACTGTGCAAACTTTCTTTTTCATTTTGACTCTTACCTGAATACACCGAGACAATATCTCGTTGCTTGCTAATCGCTGATACACAGGAAGAATCTTTGCAACAACCTCCTCAGTTAATTTTGTCTTCATAACTGAATGACTTTCAGGGGATTCTCCATTTGCTAAAGCTCTTTTGAAAAACACCAAGAAAGTTTTCCATTAGGACATTTGTTGTGTTTCGGTTTGGCGTCTGTAGAGGAACAATGATAAGTGTGGCGTAAATAGCACTTTTCATTTTTCGACATCTTTCAATTGTCTTTAATGGTTTTTCTGTAAAATTAGTTAGCTTAAATATTGTGGTTTCTTTTAAGCTACCAACCTTTGCCACCAATGAAAAACACCTTTGCTTCGCCACTCTTTCACTTTGCTGCTAAACCAGTTCCTAGGCGCTTGGAGATATGGTTGATACATTCCTTTTTTAATCGGTTTACCTTTTCCATAGATGTTCAACGACATCCCGATGTTGGAATGTTTTTGAATCTCCATCCGACAATATACAAGTATAACACATATTACACTCTTTGATGGATCTTTGCCACAAAATTGCAGCAGCTTCCATTTCCATACTAGATGAGGAACCTGTATGATTTATTTGACATTCAGATTTGTGACCTTCATACCAAACTGCAAAATCTGGACTATCGCCCGAAAGGTCTCTTGCTGCGGCAGTACATTCTGTACAATACTTTGATAGGATTTCGTAATCAATAACTAAACCTGTCAATAAATCAATAACAACTCCTATCCCGTACAGTGATTTATAGCTCCGCTTTTGCCAAGATCCATCAAATGACACAGTAATGTCTAAAACACCTGTTTCCATTTTCTCTTCATCATTTAAATCAAGATGTTGCTTCCTAACTATATTTCTTGCTATACTTCAAGGATCTGATGATTCATCTCACTATTTTCTTCGGACAAAATTTTAATGTGCTTCGAAAAAGATTTTTTGTCCATTGCATTCATACCAGTCACTAATGCAAATAGTTCCAATCCCGCGTGTCCTTTCCCAAGTCTTTAAAAGACGAAACCATTTTTTTTGTTAATGTCAAAAAATTTTTTTTCTTTTACACGAGCACTGGAAAATGAGGGAAATTTTAACACTGCCTCACAACTGGAGCAAACCAACTCTAGTTTTGATGCCATTCCCAACTGCGTTGTTTTTATGATATTTAAATCCTTCATATCACATTTAGGGCACTTTACAGTCGACAGTAAATTCTTTTCCCTATGTTTGTATCAACTAATATATAAGTTGTATCATCTTGTTCATTTGCCAAATGTTCTATAGAAATGGTTTTGACAGAAGAGACAGCTTTCTTTCTGTTGCTGCATTCAATTCACTAAATTTAATGTGCAAGTATTTACTTCTGCATTATTTACATAATGAGGATGCCTGACAAGTTGCATTGGGGGCATTGTCATGAAAACTTTGAATGCTCCCGTTCTAATTGTCCTGGGGCCCATCTCTTCTTTGCTTTTTAAAAAACCCGCATTTTTCGTTTTGATGGCCTTGCTTTTGGCACATGATATCGAGAACTGATTCTGTGCATTGTACAAATACTAAATTAATTTATCAAGAAAATTGTAGTCAGGGGTTCAATCCAAAACAGGAAAACTTTGAAAGAAAAATTACGTCCAAAACGAATAAATATGCTATGTTATAACAAGTATGAAACAAGCGCGCTAAACGATGTAAACAAACAATCAAGTAGAAGTTGAAGTTTCTATTCCATCCTTCTTCATAAAATGTGTAATAAAAAAATAATAAGTATAAGCACATGCAAAAAAACAAATTTCCCAATAGTTCTTGTTTACGTTCAAATGACAGGTGCCACGCCCATTTAAATGTTCGATAGCGCCATGTTTAATTCATAGATCATATAACTCGTAACTATTCATAAAAATGAAAAAATTTTTCGACAGAATCACTCTGTGAAATATATGGAATATTATTAGTATAAAAAATAAAAACCCAATTTTACCAAAGTTTGGGTTTTAGGCCCAAAACCCCCCCTTAAAAGTTTGTAATCCTGTACTAAAAAACCATGAACATACATAGATTTTATTCGATTTCCCAATTTTTTTTTTAAATTTTTTTTTTTAAATTGAACTCTTCATTTTTTCTTATTTCTAAATTTTTTAAATACAAACATCCCCGTTTTCCCAAAAAAGTTATTTTATTATTTTGCAATCAGAATTACGTTTCAAAAGTTTTATGTAAGTATTTATATTTAAAATTTAAATTTTTTCTATATTTTTTTTGTTTAATATGACAATATTTTTTTTTCAGGAACATAACTCGAATATATCACTATGTGAAAAAAAAATTATAATGTATGAAAGAAATAGAGATTGAAATGAATGGAATTCGAGAAAATTTTGGAAAAATAATTTGACGTTGAACCAGATCATCTTTCTTTTAAATTGAATAAAAATGATTTTTCTAAAGTTTTGAGTAAAGTATATAGTGTGTATTTATATATATTTTTCCCTTATTATATTATTAGCCTACTGAGCGCTTTTGAAAGTACTTCTTTATTAACGAATTCTATCTCGAAAATCACTTTTTGGGTCACTAAAATTTTAAGTTAGATCTCATCTTTGGTATACCACGGATGAGATCTCCTATCGACATAAAGCAGTCAGATAATAAGGAAAAATAAGAAGGACAGTCCTACAATATTCATGAAAACAATTAGTATTGATAAAATAACATTTAACAATTCACGTTGTTAAAATATTTTCCCATCAAATATATGCACCATAAAAACTGCAGTATGATTAAACTGAAGCTATTATTATTACTAAAACACCCTGATGACCCTCACAGTCTCAGACCTGCATCGCTTCCTCGAGTTACTAACACATATAGTATCAGATAACACAGTCAACATTTCGAACTAAAATCCAATGCTCCAAATTTACCTCAAACCAAAGCGAACATTTTCATAATTCCAAGATATTCAAGAAGCATATTCCCTTCTACAAAACAATATTTGGACTAAAATATACAGCTCAAATGAAATATGAATAACATTACATCTGTACTGTAAAATCTCATCTCTTGAGGCGGATGCTTTTGAAGAAAAAGTGTTCCTGATACTTGCGTATTATACCGTCGATCAATGCAATTAACACTTTGCCAAAAGCCACATTTTACAGCGAGTATTGGAAACCCTTCCCGAAAACGTTCGAGCACAATAATAATAATTATGACATCATTTAGCGTTGTTTTTTAGGGGATGTCTTTTTCCCTTGGAAAAATTTTATCATTTATTACACTAAAAAACCGCCTTTCAAGAGACATGGTTAAATTTTTAAATTTTTTTTAATCGGAAATACGTTAATGTTAATAGATTTTAACCCATTATACATATATCATAGAATTATTAGAATTGAACTGCATTACGACATAGTGCTCCAACATGAAAAAAAATATCTTACTATTAGATCAAAATCAAATACGAAAATATAATTTATTTATTTATTTATATTTGTCAAATCCATTTTTCACATTTTATGAAATTGATTATTGTTGTGCTAAATTCCCGTTCGATCTTATACTTGAAATAAGATATGATACCCTGAACCATTTTTGCATGCGTACGTATATTGTTATTTTATATTTTCATATAAAGGCAAAAGATTATTCGGAATGGACATAAATAAAATATTTTACAGAAACAGTCACGTTTTCTTAATAACACATCGTAAACCATTTCTGAAATAAAACTAACTTAGAGTAAAACCAGTTTTTATGACTCATAAAGAGTGTGTTAACATAAGACAGAACCACATCAAAATCCATTTTAACCGTGAAATAGCAATCTTGATAAAGTAAATGCAGCTTTTCAACAGCCATAAAATAAATCTTTCAAATTCAACTACACTTAAAAGTATATTTAAGGATCATAAGTTTAATCTGGAATGCCAAAATAAACTTGAAAGTTATTTTATGTGTATAACAATGTACGCCTTAAAGATAATGGCACAATAATCTAGTTTACATTGTATTTTCACTGATATTGCACTTCAATCTCCCGATGGCAGAATGTTTTCGTTGCTAATTTAGCAATTTTTCAATTTTCATGTATCAAAATGAATTTATAGATCTTTTGCATAGAAAAAATAATTACGCATTATAATATAAGTTGTATCGATTGAAGTGTAGCTTAAGGTATTGAGGTTGGTGAAGTTGTCAATTTGTTTTACCGCTAAATGTGGTGGCCCGATTATCGATATTTGTGGATAGTTGCTTGCAGACCGAAAAATGAGAAATTTAAAATAAAATAATAGCAATGTTGAATAAAATTTTACTGTAATTAATTTTTCTCTTTTAAGAGGAGTTGGAAACCTCACTCTTCATATTTTCGACAATTTTAAAATTGGGTTTTTCGATACTTTTCTAAAAATTATTACTGTGCATTTTTGAAATTTTCTAAAATTTAAAAATACCCCTTTTCTCATTATACTGAAATGAGCTTTTAGCTAATTTTGAATTTTTGAATAATTTATGAAATTATTTATCAAACATTGCGAAATTCGACCCATTTTTCACATAAAAAATTTGTTAAAAAATTAATGTTTGAGTCTTTTTACAAAAAGCTCATTTCAGTAGCCATCATTATAAATATATCATAAAAAATTTACATACCTGTGAGCAGTAGTTTCAGAAAAGGTACGTCTCGAACATCAAAATTTACATTTTGAAATAAATTGATTTTAATGCATACAGTGAGACTTCTAATCGGCTATGAAATAAAAAAATAAAAGGCTCAATTTAGAATAAAAGATGCATGTTTTGGTTTATATCATTATTTGGTTTATACGTTCAACTTTTAAGCGAAACAAAGTACTTTGTTTACATTTTTCTCCATTCAGATGAGCTTGACCCAGTTTCAACGATTATTTAAAAATAGTTTTTAAGGGTTTCTAGTTACCCAAAAGGTTAAAGTAAGGTATTTTTACAAAGGTTGAAATCTATACAATTTGCAAATGTAAAAATCTCAAATTGTCAAAAAAGTAAGATTTTTAGCTCCTTGAAAATGTTTAAGGCATACCGATTTTATACACTAGTTTGACTCAAAATACCCACAAACAGGTATATTTATGAAAACAAAAATATTGTTCAAGGAATATATGTGTTCTTAAATCATTGACAAAAACGTAGATAAAGAGTTAAATATTTAATTTGGCTTTAGGTTTGCTTGTCAATTAATGTTCATCTAATTTTGACGAAGCATTACTCAAACATTGAACATTTTAAATTAAAAATATCCGAATATTAAAATAAATTTCTGTGGTTTAACGCATATTTATATATATATATATATATATATATATATATATATATATATATATATAATAAAAGATAGATAGATAGATAGATAGATAGATAGATAGATAGATAGATATAGATTATTATCCCTATCAGTTTCATTGTGCATTATTATACGTAATTACCACTAAGCCACCCTCCATTGTAACGATTTGTGACGCTGATTGTTGTACCGTATTATCTGGGTTTGAATCTCGGAAAAGACATGGATGTTTATAAATGTATAGTGCCTCTGCGGAATTGGGGAGGGGGATGGGCAATCTAAATATCCGGCGAGTCATAAGTCATTTCTTGTGGTTGGTGACTCAAGGACCGGACAAACCAGACCCCTGCTCGAGGCGGCAAATTTTAAAGGGTGGCATTAAGATCGAATATTGGGTAAATATTTTTTTTTGTTTCATTTAACTGGATATATTTTCTGAAATATTATTGGGTGTGAATTAGGTATTTCTTTTAACGTGTCTTATTTCCTTATTTTGTGCTATGTATGATTAATGTTGTGACGGGGTCACCCCTTTTTATTAACTATCATTTGGGGCTTTTTGGGGCCCAAAAAGGCAAAATCTTTTCCAACAAAATCCAAAAAATTTAAACGTGAATAAAAAATCAAATTAAAACTTTAAATATCAGAAGTTAAGGGGAGGTGACAATTTGGGGGAATGAGAGGTGGGGATTCAATTTGAAGTGACAGCCGACGGAGGTTATCCCGAAGATGGAGCCATTAGTTCAAAGGGGCTACCATTACACTCGGTAAATAATAACTTCCCTTAAAATTGGGTCGGGGAAACGGATTAAGGTGGATTGATATTTAATATTAGAACCGAGATATTATTGGGAAATTTAGTTTAGGCAGTTATTATTGATAGTGGGCGAGTTACGTTATTTCGGTATTATTTATATTGTGTGTTTTCTCATTGTAGATTCTCTCACATATATTATTATTATCTAATCTGTTAAAGGCTTAAGTTTGAAGGTCTTAATAAAGACAAATTAAGATCAATGGAATCTTCTAGTTCTTTTGCTAATCCTACACCTGTAGCTCACGCTAATTATCAAGGAGAAGGACACTAGAGAGGGTAATTTCACAATGTCAGAATTGAAACTTGAAGGGTTCGAGGAGGGAGTATATGTTAAATCATGAAATTTGATAAGTTTATACATCTTTCACGAGAAACTTTCTCCCCGGCCATGAGTGGAGTTACAACGGACATTCAATCCACCCATGCGGTCCATGTCCGGTGTAAGCTATCCAAAAGGGAAACAGGTGTAATAAGAACTTTTATCAGAAAGAGAGCAACAGTAAATGTTTAATTGTATTCTTGAGTGTAGTTACTATAAGTTAAAATAAACGTTTGTGATCCCCTCCCACATCAGTAGACTCATTTCGAGGAATTTGGCTTGCTGAAATGGGCGATTCCTTTTCTTACATTTTGCTCGTTTGAAATAACAACAGGTAATTATTTACGTAATTTCAAATTATCCTGTATTTCTAGATATATATATATATATATATTTGTGTGTGTGTGTGTGTGTGTGTGTGTGTGTGTGTGTGTGTGTGTGTGTGTGTGTGTGTGTGTGTGTGTGTGTGTGTGTGTGTGTGTGTGTGTGTGTGTTTTTTTAGGGTTGCCTTTTGTTTCCCTAAATTATTAAGTTTTATTGGTGCATCTATGTGAACAATTTATCTTTTTAATTTAATTCTCGCTTTGTACGTAACGCTGGACATCTTGGGAACGGGAACGTGAAGCGTTCCTCCGCCCCCATACGTTGTATTGGGCTCTTGACGTTGTGTAGTTTTTTATCACCTGTGAGAGTCCTGTTTGGGTGAATGGATGTGGAAAGTGGGGGGGAAAAAATGGCGGGTTTTCAGCGGCCTGAATTTCCAAATTTTGCAGGCAGGCAAAGCTCGTCTGCCATTGGTCGAAGGTAACGGTGATTTAAAATCTTTCCTGCCCTGGTGTAAAAGAGATATTAAAATTAAGTTGGAGGCCTGTGTGGGTCACAGAAAATAAAGTTAAATTAAATAAAGTTAAAAAATTAAAAGAAATTTAGTATTGAAGGGTCATTCCCACATGGGAATGACAGAGAACTGCTATTAAGGAGGATTGTACGAATCCAGAAAGAATTCTTCTGGGCCTTTTTTTATTGAGATTAGGATCGTAGTTCTCAAGATTGTGAATGCTAATATTATTAATGCTAGGTAAACTTTCAAAGAATTTTTTACCTAGCTTTTGAATATGGGCTTTAAAAGTTAGAATTTTAAGAGCTTTATATATATTTCTGTTTCTAATATATCTACATGTTTTACTAATTGTTCTAATGAGAGAATTTTGGGCATTATCTAAGAGTTTAATATTGGAATTAGCTGCATATCCCCACACAGGACATCCGTAAGTTAATATGGGCCGCAATACGGCAGTGTAGAGAAGTAATTTATTGTGAATATTCATATGAGAATTCCGGCACATTAAGGGGTAAATTGAGCGTAAGGCAATCCGGAATTTATCACGCGCATGTATTATGTGTTGTTTCCATGAAAGATTTTTCTCTAGCAAAAGTCCTAGATATTTCGTACTCTGAGACCAGTGTAGTGGTGTGGAAAACAGAGTGTTAGGTGTACATGGCTTTCTTCTCCTGGTGAATAGCACTGCGATTGTTTTCTCAACATTAATTTTTATCTTCCAAGTATTAAAGAAATTTTCCAGGAGAAGAAGATGAGCGTTAAGAGCTTTGGTAATTGTGTCATGGTTTTTGTATGTAGCCGAGATGGAAGTGTCATCAGCATAAATATTAATCATGATTAGTGGGTGAGTAGGGATATCATTAATGCAAATATTAAATAGGATGGGTCCAAGTAAGCTACCTTGGGGAACCCCGTAGTGAATGAGAATAGTAGAAGAGAGATAATTATTAACTTTAACTTTGAAAGATCTATTTACTAGGTAGGAATTAATGAGATGAATTAGCTTTGGAGAGAAGAGCGGCTATTTCCAGTTTTGTGCGCGGTGGCAAAATTGCTAGAGCTGTGCCCTGGTGGAAAAGGGGGAGATAAGAGGACTCCTTACCAGCCTTAGGGTTTTCTCCTTCAAATTTTGGGTGAAACCGATCCAAATCGTACTGTCATCTGCATGTTGTCATAGGTACATCTAAAGACAGGCGTAATATTCTATCCCCGTTCCATGATGAATTTCATGGGCATTAGATCTGGCACTGCTCATCAGGTGACATTAGCAACAACACCATTAATAAAACACTGAATTGCTTTTACATTTCAACAGAGAAGCAGAACTAATTTTTCGTTTGAAAGTTGTTTCATGTAGCAACTAGATTCAAGAGAGAATTTAACATAACAATACACTAATTTATTTGTGTGCAACTCAACACTTATTTGCCAATATGTAATGCAGTATTTTTCGATTGATACAATAAATGTAGAGATTATCTCCTACTATTATTAATTACAAAGTATTTATATTGTAAAATACGACGTTTTACGCTCACCTATACTCCTGAAATGTATTTTTTAATTTTAATATATATTAATATATATTCACGGTATAACCATTACGGCCTTTTTTTTATTACAAAGAAACCTAAAATGTTCGTATGTAAAGCTCTTATGTTTTAAAGGCATTTATTCACGGTATTATCCCAGGTTTTTGAAAAATTACCATACTTTTAGAAAACTACAACTCACACACACAGTTCATAAGTTGTGTCATTTCTTTTAAATAAACAGTATATTAATATACATATGTGGAAGCCTAATTTCTTAATGCTTATTTTTTTTTCTTTTTGCTTTTAAAGCTATCATTTTTATAACCAGCGTAAAGCGCACCCCGTAAATTTCGATCTTATTTTTTGTGTTCAAAGTTATACGCCGGATTTTACGGTATACAGATATTGGATATAATGCAAAATTAGTCAACAATAGTCCACTCACATTAAGCATTTTATTAGATTATTCAACAAATACATATAACATCCTTAGAACAAAATCCAATTTTAGTAATTCCAGCATCATTTTAAAAAAAAATATTTCTGCAAGAAATAAGCAATAATTGAGGCCCAGTGGCAGAGTGGTAGCGTATCGTGCTTCCACACTACATGTTCGGAGTTCTGTCCTCGCTCAGGGAAAGGTCAACTCAGCCTTTCATCCCTTCAGTGAATCAATAAATGAGTACCAAGCTTGATTGGGAACTAAACACTGGATATTTCGCTTCTATCTGACCACATTATTGGGACACCTGCTTATGTACCTCAGCGCCCAAATGTCACATATACTGAGATGGGCACAATAGGCTTAGAACTTCATGGGCTGTTGCACCACGGAGTTTAGTTTAGTTTATAAGCAAGAACTTACCAGTAAACATTACACTAATAAGGAAAACTGATATTTAGAGGGAAAAAACAAGCAACCATATTGTTAAAAAACAAACAAATAGGTTCAATGTATGACGTGATTCTTGACTCGAAGAATTCTGCTCCTGAGCAGCTTGAACGAATTTTTCCCTTTCTTCCATGAGTAAAAACGATAGTCTTCTTCCTATCTTCAGTTGAATGTTGATAGATACTAATTAATGAATCCCAGTCCATTTTGTGTTTTTCTGTCAAGTCATGATAGCAACTGACAAGAAAAGAAGGCGAGCAGTGACAAATAACAAGTGAAAACTGCTCATTGCATGCTTCAGTGGTATTATGATTCCCATTGGATAATTTTGCAGCAAACCAGGTATTAGGTGGAACAGTGGTATCTTTGTTATCCTCATTTATTACTTTTTCTGTAAGATTACTATCTTTTGTATAAAGAGATACTGGCTCTCCCGCTAACCATATCCACGTCTCTTCAGGAGACCTTTCTGGTTTCATGGTCTGATGCAATTTATGAAAGCATGATACCTCGTCGTCCTTTAGAAAGTAAAAAATAGAAGTAAAAGATTTTCCTTCATCATTCAGACCTCGTGCAAATTCCTTAAAATGGCCCAGTTCTGAGGTATGCGTATTCAGTGAAATTAGTTTTAAATAAGATATAACGTCATCACTTGACAGAATTTGGTTTCCCAGGGTTTCAAGTGACACGAGTACTTCCTCTAAGTACTTTTTATTGTTATTCCATTCGGACAATCCGATTTCTTGAGTTAAAAATAATTCCTTTGCATCCCAAATAATTGCGTCTAAGCGATTTATCCAATCGTCGAATTTAGGTTTTTGTGTTTCATCAATGCCATCGTCTCGTTGTTTGACAAGCCTTTGAAAAATTCTCTGCAAGGTTTCTTGATCTTTATCCCAATATGGAAATTCGTCTTTATAACTAGAATCATAGTTTGTTATTTCTTGTTTCAATTTTTCAATTGTTGTAGACAAATCATTAATTTTCTGAACCAGATTCTCACGAAGGTGGTCCGAAAAGTAGTAATCACGTTGACTTTTTACGATTTTAAAGAGGGATGATGCAGATAATGTAGACATTTCAGGTAATTGTATTATAACAACGAAGAAATTTAAGAAAATAAAATTAATTTGCATGGGAAGATTCATTTGCCAAAAATGGTTCAACTTTCAGAAGGTTGCGGCTATTGATGTTTATCAAATTGTTATAAAATGTATGAAAAGTAATTTTTTTACAAATCTAATTGCTACTGTAAAATCGATAGCGTAAAGGATTAATAAAGCTTGTACGAAGTAGATTTTTTTTTTCTGAAAAGAACTGTAACTTATATTGTTACCAAGCCATCTATAGCAAAGCACACAATGATAAACAGAATGAAACGTGCGTGGTAACGCTTTACTAGCAAATAGAGAGTGCTATTTAGTTAGGAGGATTTTGTGTCCTTATATCTTTTCTGTAATACCAGAGTTCCTTTCAGTGGGTTGCCTGGGAATTATTTCTTGAATCACAGTCGTAAATAAGGACAGATATACCTCACTCTGAATACCTATAAAAAGAAAGCGAGCAAATTAAATAAGAAATAATACTTTTTTAACAAATACATTCAAATTTCAAAATTATTGATTTATTTACAAATGTATATACATTCTCAAATCAATATCACATTGGAATGTGTATCTCGAAACGATTAATTTTAATCATACAACACAATTAGGAGAAGGGAGTTCCATATCAGGTGTCACATCCTTGTCACTTGATCATGGTTCATAATTACCAAGTCTTTCACCAACGACCCTCTTGCAGCTTATTGTGTGTGTGCTTATGTTAATATAACTCTCTCTTTTACTCATACCACACAATTCTGGAGTGAGGAAAATTATATTATTACCCATATAAAGTAATATGATGGTTATTGGGAATGGAACTCGTAATTTGAATTTTGGTCAACTGACGAGGATGACACATAAACTGACAACTACCATTCACATCTACCGTGTCAATGAGAGAACATTAAGCCTCAACATATTTAAGGTATCCGACTACGTTCGTAACCGTGATTTTGCAAAAGCGTATAAATGGATAATATTTATGATAATTAATGTTACTAAGATAAGAAAATGTATATAAAATTGTTTTAACAACAGTATTGCAATAAAAAATTATTTAAGTACATTATTTTGACAAAAAATGAACATAGAATGACCCATTTTCAAAATATTCTCCTTTTACGAAAAATGCTTCTATTATAATAATATTTGCCTATATATAGCTCAGACCTCTGTACCGAGGCTCAATTAGAATTTTTGAAATATATAACTTAGAAGTGGGTTTATCCATGTTTTATGACAACAGAGGGGATAAATTTTAAGAAAAAAACGCCGATAATTATTTCAATGGGTTGTAACTCTGAAAATTATGTGAATGTTTCAAAAATCGTAGTTGAGCCTCTGTACAGAGGTTTGAACTATATACAGGCAAAATATTATTATAATAGAAGTATTTTTCACAGAAGGAGAACATTTTGAAAAAAGGTTATTCAAAGTTATTTTTTGCCGAAATATTGTATTTAAAGAATTGTTTTTTGACAAAATGTCCTTAATACAATTTTATACTTGTATTCTAATCTAAGTGACACTAAATATCAAAAAATTATCCATTTATGCGCTTTTATAAAATCACGGTTCCGAACGTAGTCCGATACCCTAAGTCTTCAGTGACAAAAGGACTCTAACCCACGACATTCCGGCCCCGAGTTCGAGACCATAACCTCACCACACAAATCTGGATGCAAAAAATCTTAATACAAATGCATGATTAACATTAATTACCATTGAGCAGAAAAACTTTATAAACCTGAGTTTGCATACCAATTCCAAACTTTTACACCATGCGAACATGAGGACGTTGTGTGTGTGTGTGAGCCTCGATATATTCAACTTATATTAGATCTTTTATACGGTGGAACTATAAGTACACCAAGACTCAATCCCATAATTTAACAAATACAACTACAAACACGACGTTTAGACCAGGAATGTTCGATGATCAGTGAAATAGGGGAGGGGAGGGACGAATAAGTTGTGCATACGTATTGTGTGTGTTGATAGAAGCTTTTGTGATTGGCTGACAGAGCAATGATCAGCTGTTTTTCTCAAAAAGTATTAAGTGTTAAAATTAATCAGTAAAAATTGTTAATTGATTGAATGATTCTAATTATGCATCAAGACGGTTTATGAAGCGAAATTTTACAGTTAATTAGCAACAAAATTTTGTAAATACCATGTAAATTTAGCGGTCCTAAATTAATAGTTTATTATTTAACACAAGTGAGAATACATAAATTGAAGGTGAACAGTTTTGTTTCCAAAGCTAAGAATGTCAGCGATGCCAGCATTCAAGAGGGATGCGAACCTATTTTTATGTGATCCTTTTTATGCAATTTTGTTTTTGTGGGTTTTGTTTTGCACGATTTTATATATTTGTGTGATAAATTTGCGCTATCATTTTTTAAGCGGTACATGAATTTCAATGAATTTAGTGCCGATGAAATGTTTTATATCAATGTACATATATACACTTCAAGACGCTCTGTTCATTTATTATAAAGTCTCTCTATAATGCACGTTCCATTGCTTTTTCACAACTCGCCGGCAGCACGCACTTAATTGAAGACGAAATTTCAATGACAGTGACAATATCAATAATTCAATATATTAAGATATCCGACTACGTTCGGAGCCGGGATTATAAAAAAGCGCATAAATGGATAATTTTCATGATATTTAGTGTCACTTAGATTAGAATACATGTATAAAATTGTTTTAAGGGTATTTTGACAAAAAAAAATTATTTCAATACAATAATTCGGTAAAAAATTAACTTAGAATAACTCTTTTTTGAAATGTTCTCTTTTTGTGAAAAATGCTTCTATTATAATAATATTTTGCCTGTATATAGGTTAGAGATCTGTACAGAGGCTCAACTATGATTTTTGAAAAATTCACATTATTTTCAGAGTTACAACCCATTGAAATAATTATCGGAGTTTTTTTCTTAAAATTTTTCCCCTCTGTTGTCGTAAAACATGGATAAACCTACTTCTAAGTTATATATTTCAAAAATTCTAGTTGAGCCTCTGTACAGAGGTCTCAGCTATATGCAGGCCAAATATTATTATGATAGACGTATTTTTCACAAAAGGAGAACATTTTATAAATGAGTCATTCTATGTTCATTTTTTGTCATAATATTGTACTTAAATAATTTTTTTATTGTAATACTATTCTTAAAACAATTTTATATACATTTTCTAATCTAAGTGACACTAAATATCATACATATTATCCATTTATACGCTCTTGCAAAATCACGGTTCCGAACGTAGTCGGATACCTTAAGACAGACAAGAAGAAGCAAATTCTTTGAGAGCGGATAAAATATATGCAGGGATCCAGCTTTCCGACAAGGCGGAAAAGCATTTTCAAAAAATAGATACCAATTCCGAAAGGAGTTTGAAATTCCAAAAAGAGTTTTGATCATACAAATCTAGTTATAGTGACGCTTACAAACAACCAACAAACCGACCGTCACCGTATAAATCTATCACTTACTTCATAGAGACAAAATTAAATCAATTGAATTTGCATCTTAAATTGACAAAAGTGATTTTAAACTAATTCATCATAGAAAAATGCGTGATTTGGATTACGATGAGTAGCACTGAATTATGTGTGTCCATTTTGAAAACTTCTCCATGTATACAATGAGAAATTAAATTCTTTTAAAATGTTTCCAATTAATTTAATTAATTATTTTGTTTGGAAGTACTTTCTCATAGATTTCATAAATAATTGTTCTATTTTCTAAGTGCGACTTTTTTATACGGTCCTTCTCCATCGCGTAAATATAAAAATATAAAAATATTTCTGTATTATTTTCAAAAAGTTCTTTGTTATGTAAGTATTTATGAAATTTTCGAATATTTTTTGTGTGGTTTCTTTTTATGCGGCGCCTATTTACTGTACAAAAACTGGTTCTGCTGTATTTATTTTGTAACGGGAATTCTTATTCAAGTATTATCCTAGAATTATCACTGATACAAAAAGTACCATTCTAACTAAAATTCTCTGAAGCGAATGGAATCTTTTGATACAAGAGTTCACCAACGGGATTCATTGACATGTTTTATCCTGAGCTAACCTTACTAATCTACTGTCATGAAGGGTTATCTTCGATGAACCAAGTTTTAATGAATTAGGATGGAGAGGTTCGACGTTCTTAAAATAATAGATCCATCGCAACGGATACATTCTTTCAGCAGTTATTCGATTGGACTTTCAAAAGCATAGAAAAGCTTTTCTGTGAATGTAATATTCAGTGCCATATTTGTTTTAATAATAAATATACGATCATTTGTGTCTCATCTAATTTATTTTAGTAATAAATACAGTAAAGTAATTCAATTGATGGTACATTTTTAGATTTATTTGTAGTTGAAGTAAAAATAGAAATGCTAAGCCTTTGGATAGAAAAATCTTAACATAGCAGAAATTTCTCTTTTGAAAAGTGTCCAGGAAGAAAACTCGAATAAATCGATACAAAATTTTATTCAAAGAAACAAACAATAAAATTGAGTGTAATAATCAGATAAAAAAATCTTTATGCGTATCTTCATGAAAAGGGAAATCTTAGAGTAGGAAGTAAGTTCGTTATCAATAATAACCATTAATAAAATTTTAGAATTTTCTATTAAATTTAAGGTAACCGACTACGTTCGGAACCGCGATTTTTTGCAAAAGCGTATAAATGGATAATATTTATGATATTTAGTGTCACTTTGATTAGAAAATGTATGTAAAATTGTTTTAAGAATAGTATTAAAATAAAAAATTATTTAGGTACAATAATTTGACAAAAAATGAACATAGAATGACCCATTTTCAAAATGTACTCCTTTTGTGAAAAATACTTCTATTATAATAATATTTTGCCTGTATATAGTTCAGAACTCTGTACAGAGGCTGAACTAGAATTTTTGAAATGTATAACTTAGAAGTGGGTTAATCCATGTTTTACGACAACAGAGGGGAAGTTTGATAAAAAACGCCACTAATTATTTTAATTCGTAGTAACTCTGAAAATAATGTGAATTTTTCAAAACTCGTAGTTGAGATACTCTGTACAGAGTTGTGAGCTATATACAGGAAAAATATTATTATAATATATGCATTTTTCATAATAGGAGAACATTTTGAAAAAAGGTTATTCTAAGTTCATTTTTTGCCGAAATATTGTATTTAAATAAAAAAAAAAATTTGTCAAATTGTCCTTAAAACATTTTTATGCGTGTATTCTAATCTAAGTGACACTAAATATAATAAAAATTATTCATTTATGCGCTTTTTTAAAATCACGGTTCCGAAAGTAGTCGGATACCGTAAAGTGACAATCATGTTTATGTAAAAGGAAATTTAGAAGTTCTGAATTTTTTTTTTGTGAAAAAATTACCCAATGATCATTTTATTGCTTCATAACCAAAAATGGATGTTTCACAAGGAAAACATAAAAAATGATTCAGGGATTATTAAATTTAGCAATTGTAATTGTCTCAAGAAAGAATCGCGGAGTAATACAGCAATGAATTTTGAAGTACATAATTAATAAAAACCTATCACTTACCTATTTAAAAATGATTGTACATTGTTTTTTAAATATTTGTATTATAAATTATACATATATTTATTATATATTAAATACTTATGTAATAGTTCTCTTACATTTATACACACTTTATTGTTTGAACTTGATGCAACAAACACATTTACATAAAACGCATAGAACAATTTGAACAAGATGATATTACATACACATAATGTGCATTTCACTTAAGAAAGAATATGTTATTTATTATTTTTGTCAACAAATCCCTGAATAAGCTTAAAGCTCTAGCTCTAGCTCTCAGGAGTATGTGTAAAACAAAAGGTGTACCAATGATAAATCATGATTTCTATTGACCAACATAAACCGTAATAATACTGATACCACGTATAACTCGGAGGACAATGACCAACTTTAATCAACTAAATGAACAGGGGTCGAAGTGTCGTAGTCCATTGTATCTCACAGTGTATTGGTTGCTACTTGTTAACACCCGGTTAACTTCTTGTTCACAGAAAGCTGCATAAACCTAAGAGAAATACACCACAGTAAATAAAATAGAAATTATTTAATGTCCCTTGGTCAAACAGTTACCATTTATTCCATGGTCCGGTACCGGCTCGTGTACCGTGGATTGAGAATACATGCTTATAGAAATTGAAAAAAAAACTTTCTATCTTCTGTGTTATTAGTTTTCTACAAGGGACTTGAAAATTTTTTTCAGGAGAATAAAATGACAAGTCGATTAGTGATTTGAAAAATTTCAAGAATACTTTCATAAATACTAAATTTGTTTCTAAATTTGATACTAACAGTTAATTTGTAAAATTGAATGGAATGTTCCATTTTACGACATTAATTGAACGTAATATGAATTTACGTAAGGATAAATACACACGTGATGCTGTAAAATCAAAAACTGCGATCTGGCAAAAAATTTCAGTTAAAGTGCTGCGACATAGCCATTCTGTGATGACTAAGTCGTTCCGGATCCGCGTAAGCTAGAGGTGTGGGATTATCAAAATGATGAGACATAATAGTTCTTAATACAACTTTTATTAAGAATAACTTATATTACTTAATTCTAATTGACAACTTTAATTAAAGTGAGAGTTAACACCCAATTAAACCTAGTATTCAAGTCAGATCACGCAACTAGAACATTTATCTTAATTATCATAAATAAACCGATTCTTCTAACTACCTATACCAAATATTACCTTTTGCAGATCTCCTTCCTTCACCTATTGAGAGAATTCTATAATGTAATTGACTAAGCGAGGTTTCCAACTTCGCTATAACGAACTTCTATTTCTTCCAAAGCATGGAAGCAACTCTTGATCTGAAAGATTCTACACTAAGCTATTCAAACTTGCCCGCTACTTTATCAAAGCTTCTATCCTTTTAAAATATATTTTCATTTACATACTATCTTGTTTTTCTTCTTGGTATTGGGTTGGAAAGGTTTTTTCCATTAATCGTGGCCGTCAAAAAAACATGGATTATGTTAGCAGAAGGGCGAGAGACGTCCGTGCTTCACATCTCATTTTTCAATTCCCTACACCCTATTATCTAAATCACTTTTTTATTTATTTATTTTTTCCCTTGGGGAACTTTCAATCTTAATAAATACATTTTAAAGAGCCCAATATAAAACGAAATTTTTTATACATGATTATTTTGGGTTCAATACAAAATTTAATTATATAATTAATAAAAAATTGATTTAAACTAATTTTTAAAAATTACAAAACACCACGATGTCATCATTTTGGTGACTTAGGACCTTTTTGGGGCTTTTCGTCAAAAAATTGGGGTTTTTTTTTACGTTTTAAAACATTCAGTTGAACTGAAACTTTATATACAGGATTGTTTGGTATGGCTACGATACTGAAATGGTAAATTAAAAAAAAATTTAAAATCACTTAATGTTGTAATTTTGTCATATGTATATACATATTTATATTAATTGTAACTATTTAATAAAAAGTAGCTAAAGTAAAAAATTTTCTTTTTTTCTAATGGAATTATTAATTTTTTTTTTATTTCTTTCTATTTTTAATTTTTGCCTGGGAATGTGTACAGCACTACCTGGCAATTTTGTTGTGACATCTCTCGCGTTCTTCTTCTAACATAACCTCACTTCTTTGACGGCCACAAAGGAAAACTTTTCCAACCCAAATCCTAAATTTTAAAAGAAGCGTAGATGCAAATAAGATAACCTTTAAAAAAGGGTAGAAAGTTTAGTGAGCAAGGGGTGGCAATTTAGAGAAACTCAGTTCGGGAAAAAATAGAGTGTGGATCGACGGTTAGGGAAACAGACGCCCACCTCGACAATCTATACAAGGTACATACCATTGTACTCCCCAGGAGAAAGATTTGG
>BMAV01008525.1:0-10484 GCA_019973955.1 Trichonephila inaurata madagascariensis
CTTTATCAAATATTTTCAAGGATCTAAATTCTTGCTTTAAAGGAAAAATTCCCACCTTCACCACAAAGAATCTCTCGGATGAGAACTTCTCAGTACTATAGACAAACTGCATCTCTTAAAAACCCTTGCACGAATAATCTCACTATAATAATTAAAAATATGTTCAAAACAAAAGATAGAAAGAGTAAAATATCAGCGTCCGCACAGAGTACGGGCAAACCAGTTGTGGCCAGACTTCGGTGGCCCGTGCGGTGTACGGGCAAACCAATTAAGAGGGTGAACTGTCTAGTGATTTAAATTTTACCGAATTGCCATGAGATTTAACAAAAATTTTTAATGATGTCATATTTATTTTTTTTAAAAATTTATAATGAATTATTTATGTAATTTTTATTATACATAGGATATGAATTGCCAACAATAAACTATTCCATGTTCAATTCGAAGAAATACCGTTATGTTTATGGCAGTTCGTGTTTTTGTCAAGACGAATTGAAGAATTCGGTACAGTATATTGCACTCTTTTAAATTTTTGAAGAATAGAATACTTTTGCTATATTGAACAATTTTTTAAAGATTTTGGTTGAAAATTAAAAAAAATATTGGTTTTAATATTCATTAACAATTGTTTTTAATATAAAATCAGAATATAGGATCATATTAGATTTAGCTAATAGGGGAGTTAACTTTATTTTCTGAGTTATTCTTCCTCGAAAATATTCCATTTTAAAGGATTTATATAAAAATGTATACTCAACCTTTAATTCTATTCAAGCTTATGTTGCAAAATAACAAATTATAATAGAAATTTAGGTAATTTGAATCTGTAAGAAAATATTTTTGACATCTAATGTCAATGCATTAATATTAACATTTTAGGAGGCACGCTACATTTTTTGTACGAGTAAATTTGTATTGTACAATTTTTTTTTTTAAATTTTCGTTTTTGCTGTTAAAAGAAACTCTATTATAACAATAAAAAGTAAGTAAGAATATAATTATAGATATCAGCAGTGAAAAATATTTTAATATTATTAACAAATATAAAGAAAAATATCAGAGTATATTCGTTTGAAGAAGGTAATTACCACTATATTAATGAGGGATAATTTATTAATCACCTTAAAACTCTTTAACTGTCAAGTTATTTTGATGCTTTGGGTACACAAATTGTCAAATGTTTTTGAACCAAAGAACTTTTAACCTTTAACCTTTGAAGTCTTCAGTAAAGTGCTGCCATCTATTGAATTGAGCGCACATTAACTTTTACCGAGAATCAGTCGGTTTTGACAAAGAGATGAAGCCGAAATAAGCGTCTCCCGGGTAAAACAATTCGGGTAAAACAATACGATGCACTCAAAAAAATTACCCCGAGTAATACTCGGGCGTGACATTTTCGAACACCGGTTATGTGCCCGAGATTATCTCGGGCATGACAGTTAAAAGGTTACATTTCTTTTAGCTGCCTTGAGGAGATAATACTTTTCAACTTTCACAAGCCCAAAACAACTTGACTGGCTTAGCTTTATTTGTAAATCTTTGGTGTACTAGTGGAGGTTATAATTTATGCGCTTTCGGTAACACTTGTTACTTTCGTATGTTTAAAAATAGACATTGCTCCAAGAGAGCAAGAACAAATTATTTCTTCTCCGTTTGTGCTTGCTTTCTCGCTTTTTCACACTTTTGTGATAGTGAGAGATATCGTTTCTGCAGTTGGTATAGGCAAAGGAAGGGTAATAAGAATTCTTTTAACATACAAATAATCTGAATCATCCTTCCCCAAATAGAGAAAAAAAAATGTAGACCTAAGCGGAAATCTACTCCAAGAACTAATAAACTCCAAATAAGAAATAAAAATAAAGGACTCAGACCTTAGAAGAGACTTATTGGCAATTGGTTTTGATGTTGGTTGTTTAAATGTACCCCGTAGGCTTCTGGAAACTTGCCAGAGAATAACAGCAAAATTGTTTTAACTTCGGAAAAGTAGGGAAAATGTTTAGCATGGGCCAAAAAATAGATATCATGGTTTTCCAAAGACTGCAAGAAGATGATTTTCAGTGATGAAGCTTATATACATGTGCAAAAGGCTACAAAAAAATGTAGCAAGACGAGGTGACAGTGCACCTCAGCATGAGATCAATTGTCAAAAACTTTCTGAAACAGATGTTTTGGAGTTTTTGCTTCACAAAAGACACTGTAAACTTATTTCCTGTTCTAGGTATGATGATTTCAATAAAGGACATATAAATATTACACCGTAGATTTGATCTATCCACACAATCTTTTTCGGGGTGTTTCAGCATAACTTGGCCTCTTGTCAAAAATCAAAAATAAGAAGACTTCCGTTCTCGAAAATCCAGCTAATGTGTTTGATACCAAAAGGATTCTATTTTATCTTCTGTATTTTTCGGAAATGTTTTGATGCCAGGGAGAACTTGCACACTGTCATCTGTTTCAATTTTGAACTCTACACATTGTGTTTTACCCCATATCTTTACCAATATAAAATTCTTTATTTTAAAAAAATGAATCTGGATTGTACATTGCTCAAATTCACACATTGCTGATATTATTTACTTCAATATTTTCGTCAATGATATCTCTATCATTTCCTCAAAGTTACTTTCCATGCTAGCTTTATATTCATCAGCTTTCTTGAAGAATATGAGAAACTTTTTCCCAGATTACGAATTTTGAGAATATAATTTAGAACATTCGAATGATATATATATATATCACAGTTATGTAATGTAAAAAATATTTAAATAGATACCTGCGAAATGAATGAAACTTCAAAATGGAAAAAAAATGTACTTGTAGGTGGACCTTCGTCGAATGAAATTAAATTAAACCATAAAAAAATCAGACAAACCAATTTCATGTCTCTGAGAGAAAAAATATGTAAAAGAATAGAAATAACTTCCAGAGAGAGACAGGTTTGGAATCGTAAATAAAAGAATCACATAAGAAAAACAACATAGTGCGCACTCTTCTGTAAGGTTATAAAAAATTATATCATTTGAAATTCAATACAGAGAGTGAAATTTACAATGGGAAGAATTAGCATTTTAGAACCAATACTTTTCCCAAATTATGTTTTTCTGTGCTCTGAGCAGTTTACCCATTCCCGGTTTTTATCTAACTGAGCTCGAGCAAGTGAAACATACCATCCTGGCTCATCCCGAGTGTAGATCGGGCACTGCGAAAATTAACAATGGGCAATCGGTATTCCCCGAATTACTTCACATGTGCTTTTTATGGTTTTGAATAATTGAAAAATACCACACGGTGGAATTTTCTGCCAAAAGAGGACGTCCTTCTGCTGAGCTTCCCTCTTCACGCTTGCCTGAAAGACACTTTGTTGACTATATTCCTCCAACATACAAGAAAACTAATTCAATAAGACAGTGTATTATTTTCTTATCAAAGAGAGACAGTAAAGGGAAGAAAGTAAGAAGAGAAGCGAGATTCTACTGTGCAGAATGCGATGTTGGGTTATGCGCAGTACCGATTTTTCGNTCTATTATTTTCTTAGCAAAGAGAGACAGTAAAGGGAAGAAAGTAAGAAAAGAAACGAGATTCCATTGTGCAGAATGCGATGTTAGGTTATGCGCAGTATCGAGTTTTCAAGTTTATCATACACGATCCAATTTTGCGATTAATAGTTTCCTAATTATTTATCTAAATGCATAAGATATACAGAAAATTTGAAAACAAGAAAAAAGATAGGGGTTATATTTATAGTTATCTTTATATTTATAGTTAGTGTGAATTGACTCCAAAGTCTAATGATTTTTGCCATGCAGAAAGCCAATTTTACAGATAAATTTTACTAATTTATTTAGATTGCATTAATTTTTAGGAAATTTTGCATATGAATGTTGCTATTATATTTAAAAATATATATATGTTTAATAAAATGCATTAATAAATGACATTTTTTGAGTCATAATCCAGAACTCAAATCATCCTGGAAGGTGTTAAACGTTTCAAAAGAGCAATTAAACGCTTCAAAAATTAAAGATGCATTATTTTTTTTGGCAAATAATTTTGTTGAAATTTTCAAATAACACGGATATTTTAAATGTGTGGATAGAATATTTATTAAATTTAAACTTATGTTTTACAGCTCATTAAACTGGATATTGTAAATGATGACATGAAAGTATGGAATGAAGCTAACACCATGTATCCTAGTGAGATAACTTATATTCCAAGACCAGGCTCTACATTAGAAGACGATGGTATGTTTTTTTCGAAATACTTAATTATAACATTAAATACAAATGTTTTAAGTGGAAAAATATTTTCACGAGACTTATGTAAATTATCTTTCATCATAACCTTACATAAATACAGTAGTTTGCATTTCGTACTTCTGTCTAACAATTCCTATTTTCAGTTTACATATGAAGATGTGCAGTGATGTGTACTCTTTAAAACGTGTGGGTAATACACACAATTAACATATTCATCATGTTATACGGAATAACTAATTTAATTACAATAAACATACTGGCCAAATGACTTGTCACCTCATTTAATACTTGGCACTACCGCATTTACTTTGTATAGAGCAGTGGTTCCCAAACTGTGCTCCACGGAACTCTGAGGCTCCATGAGACAAACCCAGGGGTTTCACGAGTCACAATGAGAAAATCGAGAAGAAATAAATCTGTATTACAAAGGGTTACACGTTCTCTATGAAGTTTATATAGTTATAAGTATCTATAGCTCGTCCTACTGATTAAAACTGAAAATTTTATTTATATATTAGGTTGGGGAAAAAAATCCATTATTTTTGCATGAAAATCAAGACTTTATTTAACATGCTTCGGATTGTCCAATTTGGGTCAAATATGCACCGTTTTGTTGTATAATTTGTTGCCAGTTTAAAAGTAGCTTTATAATGCCTCTCATAAAAGTCTTCGTCCTTATTGGGTAAAACATCTATAGTAATTGATTCTCACAATCTTCTCTTGATCCCAATTTCTTATGACTCAGGAAGTTTTGGAATGCGAGAAAAAGATGGTAATCGCTTGATGCAAGGCTTGGTGCCAGGTCTGGACTATATGGTGGATGCATTACAACTTCCCAACCAAGCTCCCAGAGGTTCTGGCGAGTCATTACAGAAGTGTGTGGCCTAGCGTTGTCCTGATGGAACACAACTCCTCTTCTGTTGGCCAATTCTGGCTGTTTCTGGTCAATCGCTAGCTTCAAATGGCCCAGTTGTTGACAGTAGAGATTTGAATTTAGTGTTTGGTTATGCGGAAGCAACTCCTAATAAATGATTCCTTTCCAGTCCCACCAAATACACAGTAGAACCTTCCTGGTCATTAGTCCTGGTTTGGCCACCGTTTGAGCTGCTTCGCCGCCCTTTGACCACTATCGTTTTCGCACAATATTGTCGTATGTGACCCATTTCTCGTCCTCAGTAACCATCCGCTTAAGAAATGGGTCGATTTCATTCCGTTTGACCAAGGCTTCACAAATGGAAATTCGATCCATCATGTTTTTTGGTGTTTATTGGTGTGGCACCCAAACTTGGAGCTTCTTTTTGAATCTAACTTTGCGCAAATGGCTTAAAACTATTTTATGGTAGATTTTTAACTCCTGGGCAATGCTACGACTACTAACATGCCGGTCAACTTCGATTATTTCTGTGATTTTATCGACATTTTCGACAATGGGCCTGCCTGTGCGTGGTTTATCTTTAACATCAAAAATACCTGAACGGAATCGACGAAACCAAAATGGCATGTAATTAGCTGTTACAGTATCAGCACCATAAACACCATTCGCAATTTCAGCCACCTGGCTTGCATTTTCACCTTCATCAAAGAAAATCTGTAAATAGAACAGAATTTTCTCTTTGTTGACTTCCATTTTTAATACCCTGTTACTCACAACTGAATGGACCAAACAAAAAAAGTAAAATAATTTTTTTGTGTGAAATGTTATCTTGACAACGAGCATAAAATTGAAATTGTTTGATTGATACTTCACGAGATATCGACACTACAGCCATCTACCGAAATAATAATGGATTTCTTTTTCCCCAACCTAATATAATAACTTAATTTTGCAACACTTTTTAGACTTATATAATATAAATTAATAATATAACGTTTTAATTTATATATATATATATATATATATATATATCTTAAAACTAGTCTAACCCACTTATTCGGTCCTAAGTCCGAAATTGCATTCTGACTCGCTAGGTTCTTTTTTATAGTTCCTTTTTAGTATTTTTTCGATCTTCATGTTTTGCTTTTATATTCTTATTCCGTTATTTCTTGTTATGTTCATTATCTATTATTTCTGGTTTTTGAAATATTATACAAATTTATTTTATATATATATATATATATATACTTCCTACTAGATTGAGAATAGTCCTTTGTTTACTATCTCGAGTTACACGAGATAATTTCTACTTGTTAGTTAAAAAATGCCTTGCAAAACTAAAAAAGTTTGTTAATGGAAAATTCACCTTTTTGTATTTGTGGTGAAAACACCTATCAAGAACGAGAAGAAGCACCTTAACAATATAACAACATATTTGATGTTTTAATCTAAAGTTAACAAGAACAGCATCTAAATTTTAGGCTGAAAATTCATATGAAAACACGAGTTTTTCAAATGACTTAAACACGATGCCATTCAGAGCATCGTGTTTAAGTGAAACATATTTCTCAACGTGAGTGGCTACAAAAATAAAGTATGAAACAAATTAAACTGTGAATAAGTAATGCGATTACATTTAATCTCAATAGACCTAGACTTCGGCGGTTTGTGTGAAAAAAACGTAAGTACGTATCCTAGTTATCAAATAATGCGTGGATTAGTGACACTTAGATCACAAATTAATATTATTAGTGAGTAAAATTATAATAAAAAATTAGATTATAATTTTTTAATAATAAATGCAATACTTTTTTAACTGCCTTTACATTAAGTTCCCATAACATGTTGATCTACTTTAAATATTATTTTGAGGTATACTCTGAAATATGTGTATGAAATGGAGTTCCATGAAAACACTTTCCAGTTCTAGGGGTTTCATGAAATGATAAGGTTTGGGAACCATTGGTATAGAGCAAGGGTGGCGTACCTTTTTGGATCAACGTGTCATTTTTTCTGCAAGAAATGTTGAAGGAGGAATAGACGTGCCTTCAAATAATTTTGACTAGTGATTGTTGAGAAAATATAATAAAACTAAACACTAACAAATCAAAACTCTTTAATAACAATGAAAAAATACATTTTTCACAGTATAGTAGTAATTGTTTTTTTTATATGTGTAATTCAAATTCAAGTAACATTTGTGGGAATTCTGTTGTGGTAGATTAGATGACAAATAACTTTTATTAGAATTGTAAAATGTTACTTTTACCAGAATGTAAGCTGAATTGAAGCTATCTTCCTAAGTTAATGTTATTAACTTAGACTTGCAATTAGTTTTTAAATAATGACTCACAGGCATAAGTAGATGAAAATATGGTTAAAATAGCATGAGCCAGTTTTTTCAAACAGCTAAATGAATCTGCAATCTAATTCCATATTGCCAAAATTTCATTACAAGCATTTTTGCTTATATTGCTTGTTAATCTTTCTCTGTTTTAATCAATTCCTACTTTCTCTTTTTTTGAAACAAAACTTTTTGAATCCATATTGAACTAGACTGGAAATCAATCACAGTTGCATTAAAAAATTTTCAGTTTACAACAAAGAGGATAGGGACAAATTCAGTTTATTAAATAAAATCACGTCAGGGCACATAAAAAAACTTGATCGTTTCCAGTAATTCTTTAAACTGAGAAAATCTCGCTGAAAACTGTAACCGATCACTCGCGTTTCTCGTAATACTTCATATTAAACCTTGTTCTTTTGAGTTAAAGTGCAAACCGTGTGTGCCCGAAATATTGTGTCGCGTGCCATCAATGGCACGCGTGCCACTGGTTCGCCATCCCTGGTATAGAGCATTAACTTGTCGTGGTAGTAACGTAGTAAGCTTCTGACATGTCTCTACAGTGATTTCAGACCATGCTTCATGAAGTGATATTTTTAGATCTTTGACATTTGTTGAAAGCTTATTCGACTATCTTATATGCCTTTCCAGTTAATCTTAGAGTTTTAATTACGCAAATATCTGGACTTTTAGATGGTCATTTCAGATGATGAAATACGCCAAGATTTTGCTTAAACCAGATCTGTACAGTTTGGGCATGATGGGGAGTAGCATTGTCGTCCCGATATATTCCTTTACCATCTGAAACCAATCTTATTTTAATGATTTAACAACATTTTCTATAGGTGGGATGAGTGCTCATTTCAGTTCTGAAACCCTTTATAGCAGGGGTACTCAACCTTTTCTTCTGCTGGGCCGTATACATAAATCAGCTATTTTACGCTGGCCGCAAACATATGTTAGCAATTTCACGCGGACCGCATCATGAGGAAATGGGTGAGCACGCCTGGGGTAAAAGGGTGCACAATTGATCAAAGTACTTTAACTCTTGGTTTTCTTTTCTCAATTAATATTTTTTATATTTTCTTTATTTTTGTCACTAACACTGAACTAGTAGCATTTAATAAACACTCCTTCACAATTTCTACATCAGCAAACGTTTTCATATGATTACCAATAATACAACAAACTTCATAAAATGTCCTTGTTACCGCTGTGACATTACCACCAGCAAAACACTTTGTTGCTGATGAAAAGATTATTGAAGAAATTCTGTTTATTACCTCTCTTGAAAGAGATCTTCGAGGAAAAGTGTCATTGAATGATTCCTATTTATTAGTATTTTTTAAATACAGAACTTTCGTGACAAATCAAACAATTACTGTGATCCATACTTGTTTTATCCCACAAAATAGTCAACCTCCCAATCGTCTTGAAACGATGTACTTTCTTCGAATATTTTTCGCTTGCAAGATATGAAATATAGTTAAAAATACGTTCTACCCATTTAACTGCCACTTCTCCACTGTTGTCTGTTATCACTAACCGTAACAGTTACAAATAAAAAAAAATATATAAATTTGTACTAGTACGACATCGACAGCAAAAAGCAAAATTGATATATTTGATTTCTTGACACCAAAATTTTAATATATTGTTCTTAAATAAGTTAATTTTTCAGAGCAATGGGCACTGACCGGGCCACTTAAAAAGTCTCGGTGGGCCGCAGGCTGCAGATTGAGTATCAATGCTTTATAGTGATAAAGGCATGCCATTCCAACCAAACGCTTCCTAGATCATAAATCCTTTACCTTCAGCCGGCACAACTGGTTGTATGCGATATGGAAGAAGAACTTCATGTTTTGTTCCCGTCGAATTCCAAATCTACCATAATTTATAAAATGTGTAAAATGACTCTCATCGGTTCATACAACTTTTTTTCACATTTCTACATTCCAGATTTTCTATTCTTTAGCTCTTAAGAGTAACAATATCATCAATTTAAAGCTGACAGATAAGGTTTTCATGTTTTTTTTTTTTGGTTGTCAATTTGCAAGTCCCAAAAATTTCAATTCCGAGTTTAAATTGAACTCCTTTATAATTTGTAGAGATGTCAATCGCGCCTGCTTTCCCTATTTTCGTTCCCAACATGATGAAGCTTTTGTGTGCTTCCTTTTAGCTAAATATGCTTTATATATCCTTATTACACTCCTGTTTGATATTCTAAGTTATTTTGAAAATTCAGATATTTTCACACCATTTTATCGTATAAAACCAATCTACTCTCTTTTAAACTCATTAACAGCTTTTCTTGATGCCATCAAAACAAAAACAATTAGTTTTATAAACTTAAAACAATATTAACTTTAAAGAATTGAGTTAATCACTTTGCCAAGTACATTTCCTAAGATACTAATAAATATTTTCAGTAATTTCAGAGTCTAAGGGAGAGTAGAAATAAAAATAAGTGGAAAGTGACAAATCGTTTGGCGATTATGTTTACATCGATAAACAGAAAAAAAAACCTTATATTGTTAACTGTGACTTTTAATTTTTTAAAAAGATCAGAATTTCAATAATTTATTTAGACGTTTTACATGCGCAAACTTATTTTAGGTTAAATGCTTTTATTTAAATAAAAAAATATTCTGATTTTTTTCATGAACTGTTAGCTTGAAGAAGAAAGCTATTTTATTCATATTTTTTTTTTCATTTCGTAATATACGTAAGGGTATTTTTTTGCATTAAAATGTTTTATCATTATTTATATAGTGATAATAGCATTATATGATATTTGTTAAACTTAAAGGCAGCATTTTCCTACATCAGCAAAATATTTTTTAAAGAAAAAGACCTTTCTAGAGAACAAATTCTACTTTTTCATCTCTGCCATTGCTTTGTTTTATTTTATAGAATTACTAGCCGTACCCACCCACTTCGCAGGGTATTTTATGATGTTGTATGAATATGTACTTTATATATATATATATATATATATATATATATA
>BMAV01008525.1:10584-28123 GCA_019973955.1 Trichonephila inaurata madagascariensis
TATATATATATATATATATATATATATATATATAAATTATTGATATCTATGCCCTAGTAGTAAGAATTCGATTGTATTAAAAAATATATCTATACTTGTAACTCTTGTCTCTTGTTATAAAAAGGACAGAACTTCTGATAAATAATTTCTAATTATCTCTAAAAAGGAAAATAGAATGATTTTTTGCGCGATCTGGTAACCCAATAACCCAATGGATTTCCATAAAACCAATTTTTAGTGGATCTCTTCTCTGTAAAATAAACATGCATGCAAAATTTCGATTCTAAATATAATAGAGCAAAACAGAATTTTTACAATAAATTCGCCCAGTAACCCCATTGAGAATCGATTTCCAAAACAGCCGTTCTTAGCAGATTTCAATTTAACAAAAGAAAAAGGCAAACCAAATTTCATTATTATAGTCCTATTACAGTAGAACGTCGTTTATCCGAACGTTTATTATCCGAAGCGTCAAATATCAGGATCAGTTTTTTTTTGTCAACTACATATACTGCATATGAATACGTTTTTGGACATTGCAATACTCAACAGTTGTTTCACGTGAGTCCAAAAGTGACGGAAAAACCCAAGGTAAGGGATATTTGAGGAATTTCAATTGTGAAATTTGGTAATCATCTGCGTGGAATATTAGGCCAGTTTGCTTCCAAATGTGGGGGTGTATACGTGCCCTTTTGTTGAGTTGTGAACTGCTATGGCTTCGAATTCAAAACGGAAGCACTACATCTTGAACATAGAGACAAAACTTGAAATATTAAACCGTCTCGCGAAGGGAGTAAGTGGAATGTCTCTAGCACAGTTTTATAATGTTGGAAAGTCAACAATTTCTGACATAAAAAAAGCCGAGAAACCATTTTCAATTTTGCGTCAAAACTTGACTCAGAAGATGGAAGGAAAACCATGAGGGAAGCAAACGATATTGTTCTTGATCGTGCACTCTACTTGTGGTTTTCACAAAGAAGGAGCAAAGGGGACCCGATATGGGGCCCTCTGTTGTGCGAAAACGCTCTGGAACTTAACGTGAAATTAGACGGTTCTGTTAATTTCAGAGTTCAAAACGAATGAATACAATGGTACAACGAAAAATAAGTGATTATTTTCCACAATAAAGGTAAAATTTCAACATTATGCAGCTATTTTGCTTTTTCTTCAAGCACGTTTAACGCAAGTGATGATTTTCAAAATTCGAATAGTGACCGGTTTCATATATTACATAGATCGCATTCGTTTTTCGTTTCTCCGAACAATCGTGTATCTGAACGGTGTCCGGTCCCAATTGATTCGGATAAACGACGTTCTACTCTAGTTAGAAAATGGGAATTTTTTTATCAATACGCTTCAGTAACCTCTCGCTCTCCTGGATTCGAGTTCCATAAAATTCATTCTTAGTGGATCTCTATTCAACAAAAGAAACATGCTTTAAACAATTTTTAGTGTGTCCAACAATTTAGTGGATTTCTACTTCATGAAAGAAACATCCATGTCAAATTTCAAGTCTGTAGGTTTAATAGTTACGGAGAGATCGTGATGAGTGAGTCAACTTTTGCCCTTTATATATAGAGATTATAACAGATTAAAATATGTTATCCTATTTTTTGGACACATCATTGTACTTAAATATGAATTATATTCACATGAAAAAGAAGATTAAATATTCATGAGTGTAAAATCTAGAAGAAAATGATTTGTTTCTGATTTAAGATTTATAAATGCGCAAAAAGTCCCAAAGAATAACATCTGTATACTAATAGATTGACAGCAAGCAGCACTAAGGTATCTAACTAGGTTCGGAGATAAATTTTTCAAAAATTGATTCTCTGAATAATTTTATTGTTTTAAAGAACATAAATAGGCTTAAAAAGTCATAACTATTGAATAACTAACATGTATCATCCTTTTTTTTGAAAAAAAAAGTATTTTTAGGAAAATTTTAAAAAAATTTTTAAGCTAAGAAAAACTTGATAAATACAAATAAATTGCCCATTATGCAATTTTAACGTCATTGATATACTTCTTGATCCCTCTGAAGTGTCACAAACTGCAGGATAAAAAATATTTTAAGAAGTAAATATTTTATTAGCATTTAAATTTGATGGTCATTATTTTTCATCAAAATTACAGCATTTTCTAAGGTAAAATATGATTAAATGTAGCTGTCTTAAAACTGTGGTCTGTTACACTCTGAAGGACCCATAGCACAAATGTTATAAATTTCATTGCATTTGATTGGATTATTTAGAACATGTACCGTTTTTTGTGCACAAATTATCATAAAAAGTTCATTCTTCAAAAAACGAATTAAAAAAAATACTTTTTTTTAATTAGAGATAAAGTAAATGCTATAAAAAGAACTTAAACAACTCTCTAGTTTTATGTATTAGTCCTTCTTCCTCAATAATTAATTTCTTTTTTGCCTAATGACCCAAACAACACCAAACATCAAACACCTAAAAAGCACTTTTTCAGCCTAGTCGGATACTTTAACAGCATATAAATTAGATTATTATCTTATACATAACAGCTATACAATGAATTAATACAAATGGAGGAAATACACATCAAGATCTCTTTCTGTATGGAAAAATATACTTTTTTTTCCAAACAATTTTATACAATTTTTTAGAATCATATCTAAGGAAACGTCTTTTATGCATGTTTTTATTTGCTCGTTTGAAATACGAGGTGTGATACACAGAAAAACGAGACTTTTCCAATAAGTCTTACAGAATCAGTTATCCGTGACATTCTCACATTCAAAGTAGTCCACTTCAGCATTCATATACATCTGCATTCGGAGCTGCCGTTGCTAGTAACACTTCTGAAACAAAGTCTTTGGAAGGCTCTTCTGGAGATTTTCCATTTTTGTTAGAACCTCTTCCACTGATGTAAAATGGGCACAATTTAACTTTGGGAAATGAAAGCAACCGCATGGAGCCAAATCAAGTGAATAAGGAGGATGCCCTATCACAGTAATGTTTTTGCTGGTGAGAAACTGTGGGATTGATAGGGTCATGTGAGCGGGTGCATTATCCAGGTGCAACAGCCAGCCATCACTCCATAGCTGTTGCCATTTTTTCCTAATTTTTTGATAAAATCATTTTAATACTTCAATGTAGTAGTGTAGATTAACAGTCTGACCACAATAAACCCATTCAATCCTTACAATTTCATTAATGTCGAAGAAGACAATTAACATTGCCTTGAAGTTTGAGCCCAGGGCATTTATCATCTTCCACGCTGGCCCTTCTTCATGAAAACAGCTTATGCCAGCGTTTCTCAAACTGTGGGGTGCGCGCCCCTTGGGGGGGGCATGATGACTTTACAAGGGGGGTGCGAGCTTATCAAAAAGTCAAAAATAGAAGATTTAAAAAAGTGCAAAGTTACTGAAAGAAAGCAAAACAAAATACATTCTGACATATAATTAAAATGTAAAACACACTTTTGCATTGATATAATATACTTACAAATTCATCTGTACTGTATAATGTATTTGATAATTAATTTATCAATACTAAGTTAAGAGCAAGATTAATATTTACTAGTGACTCAGATGGGGTTGTCATGTATACAAAATTATACACAAAATATAATACTTATCTTGATAATTTGTACGGTTTATAGTTAAAGTCATATTTTAGCTTCAGTCTATAGCTTTTAGTACGTTAATTTTGAAATCCAAACATTGTTATTGTATGGAGGGGGGCACGATGAAAATTATGATTGAAAATTGGATCGCAAGTATGGAAAATTTAAGAAGCTTTGGCTTATACTATTCAAACACATGCCATTCACATATGAAATGTTTCCGTGGCTGATTTCTTAAGTTTCCCAAGAAGATGTTAATTCGCTGTTCGGTTTTTAGACATTTTTCCTGTAGAATTCAGTTGTACGTGTTCACTCAATGATGCAGTACTCTCAACAAGCGCGATCAACTAAGTAGAATCTGGCCACATTGATAGAGGAGGTATGAGGAATGACGTCACTTAAGCAGTTGTTGTCAACTCCATCCTTTTTTCAAGTTACACACTTAGTCTAGTTTTTTTTATCAAATCTCGTAAATAATAAGGACATATACTAATTCAATTCCTACTATTACCTCACACTCTCTATTTATTTATCTTGGTGGAATTTTCAATCGTTAATAAAATACATTTTAAAGCGCTCCATTGAGCTGAAATTTTGAATACATGATATAATTTTGGATGACAATACAATAATTTAACTATAATTAATAAAAATTAATTGATTAAAACTATTTATTTAAAGAATTACAAATACAGCCACGTTGGCGACTTGTGTCAAAAGGTTTTTTTCCTCACTTTTCTAAGCACTCAGTTAAACTGAAATTTTATATGTACGATTGTTTTGGATGTCAATACGATACTTTAATGATAACTAATAAAAATTAATTACCACTTAATGTTGTGATTCTATCATATGTATATACATATATATATTAATTGTAACTATTTAATAAAAAGTAGCTAAAAAATAAAGTTTTTCTTTGTTGATCGAAGTAGGAATTGACTTAATTTTTTTTTATATTACTTGTTTTTTATAAACAATCAAAACAACACGTACTCTTTACACTTAAACAAATAACTTAGTTCCTGCTTAATCCATAAATTTTCTGGTCTTCGTCAATAATCTTTTATAAAAGTAGGCAATAATTTTCGTAAGCAGACAAATATTCTCCATTATTGAATTATGATTTTTGAAAAGTTTTAATTTTTAAATTATTTTTTCAGGTGTTTTATTATCTGTCGTCAAAGATGTTGAAGAAAATGTTAGGGATTTCTTACTAGTGCTGGACGCAAAGACATTCAAAGTGCTGGCAAAGGCTTTCGTGCCCAAATCAGTGCAGCTGCCAACCTCCATTCATGGAATATTTCAAACAATATGAAGAAACTCTATTATCTTTATGAATTAAATATCCAAGAATTTAATAGTACATTTTACCTCCATTGAAATTTGGTTACTTAGCTTTAATACGTAATACATGAGAATTAAATCAAGGATATTTACAATTTGTCTACTAGCCATTACTTATTATATGTACTTTGATTATTGGAATCATTAATATATAAATCAGGGTACTTACGTATACCGTCGAACAATTCGTCAAATGACGTCGCCAAATGCTGTGATATGCAGCTATCGCGGGAAACCGTTCCCATACACACATATACAAAATAAACACATGTACAAAAATAAATAAATAATCCTCTTTGCGCCTGCAATGACAGCATTTGGCGATGCTTTTTTACTTAGCGAAATTAGTGAACAGTATAATACGTAAGTACCTGAAACAAAATTAGTGACATTATTAAATATCATGAGGATATCGTGATAATTGCTTTAGAAATCAAAAAATGTCATTATTGCATTTTTTATAAAATAATAAAGAGGAGATAGATGTTGCATCAAATGATATCCTGTCTCATGTGTTTTTCTCCGTGATTACAGAGTGTTTCGCCTTTACCGTGCTAATAATTGATGAATGACTCGTTGCATAAAAATACTATTTAATTTGGTACAAGGGAAAGTTTTGTTGTTTGTTGAACACGTCCACATTTATACGTTGTAGATCCTTAACCCAAGTGGCCGAGTGGTAGCGTATCGCTCTTCCACACCACAGGTTCCCTCCTCGGGATGGGCAAGGTCAACTGAGCCTTTCATTTCTCCTGCAGTGGATCAATAAATGAGTACCAAGCTTTCTTGGGGACTTAATCACTGTGGTCTCGCTTCAGACTGACCACCTGATTGGGATATCTGCTCATGCAACTCAGCGCCCAATGGTCACGTGTACTGGGATGGGCACAGTAGGCCCTGGCCCTTATGGGCTGTTGCGCCATAGAATTTGAGTTTGAGATCCTTAGCATGAATTCGGATCCAACTGAAACTAGTCTAAACAGTTAGATTAGTATACTACTGATAATTTATACACATTTTTTGCATTTCAATGAGTTTTTTTTAAACTTGTAAAACTGTCAATATGAGTGAAGAAAAGACAGTGTATGTTGTTTGAGTTAAGAAAAGAGAATAACGCGAAAAAGGCAAAAAGAAATTTGAGTGACGTGTTTGGAGAAAAAGCAGTAACAGCTCGAACGTACCAAATAGGGCTTGTGAAATTTTACTTTGGTGATTTTTCTTTGAAAGATGAACCCAGATCAGGACGGCCATCGGATGTCATTGACGAAGTACCACGCAGTATGATCAGAACGAATCCCAAGTTAACTTCCAAAGAAATGGGCTTCAATCTTGGAATTTTATCAGACTACTGCTTTGGATTACATTAAAAGGCTTGGTTTCTTGTTGTTTCGTGTTCAAACTCTCTGCTTGGGGACCACCTGAATGAAGCGAATAAAAAATTAATGAACATAATTTCGATATGTTCTTCAAACTCTGCTTGTCACAAAAGAGAACCATTTTCAAAGCATTTTGTGATTGGAGATGTAAAGTGGATAGTGTACAAATGCATGATTAGGAGAAAAAAAAACATATGTTTACAAAGGAGAGACACCAACGAACTCATCCAAAGCTGGGGTGCATCAGAAGAAGGGTATGTTGTGTTCATGAGACAGCAAGGGCATAGTGCGGTAAGAGTTGCTGAAAGAAAATGAAACGGCCGTTACTACTCGCAACTTGATATTTTGAATAGATAAATTCAACATAAATGTCTATCTTTGATCAAGAGAAAGGGTGTGATTCTTCATCATGACAACGCTAGACTACACGCAGCAAGAAATACCGCATTAAAAATTGCAGATTTCCGTTGGAAAACTTTACCTCAGCCAGCACATTTTACACCATATGACTGCCATCTGTTCAGGTTGCCGCAAAACTTTCTTGATAAAAATATTCATATATAAAAATTACGTGTCACGATGTTTGTCCACGATGGACTCGGAAACTACTCAATAGATCTTTATATAATTTTGCATATTGTATGTCATTTCATCCAACTTAAAATATAGGATAGTTTTTATTTCAGTGAATGACGTCATATTTTTTTTTTATTTCCGGAAATGTTAAGAATCCGGAAAACGGGAAAATTTGAAAAATGTCGTAATGCACGTATGTCCCTGGAAACGGATTTTGTTGACGAAAGTACACGAAAAGTAAATCCCCGAACGTATTTCGGGGAGTGGAATCCGATTTTCGAATAAGTTAACAAAAATATCCGTATTTTTGCCAGATAATACAGGACGACCTTAATTTAGACACACCATGGCAGGAACATACCTTAAAATCCTTGGAGCGTGAAACTTGGTCCCTAAAGGGTCTGGAGAAGAGCAAACCGAATTTGATATCCGATTCAGCAAATTTCCATAACATTAACGGACAATTCCGGAAAACCATCTTTTACGCAGACCGGGGCAGAGGCTTAGTCTAAAAGTATTAGTGAGCAAAAAGTACGTTTTTGGTATACTTCGGGGTAATGAACGAGAATCCAAAATCTAATTTTAGAAATCTCTTAACTTTGAAAAATAATGCCAGAAGACCTTAATGCACCCTCTCCAGGGACTTAACTAACAGGCACAGGTCCACCGAAAGAAGGTCTGGGTTGCATCAAGAGGCGGATAAAAAGATTCGGAAATCACATTTCAGATATTCCCGTAATTTTACCGTATATTGCGAGAATAATGTGGAATAGCCTCGCCTTCGAGTCCCACGTCCGGATCTTCATTCCTTCTGGCGACTGAACTTGCACATGCTGTGGTGCCGAAAGTCTTTCCCGGGTGCCGTTTGGGATTCTGAACGATAATCTGAAATTAGCTTTAAGGAGTTCCAGTCACTTTGCCAGATAACGCTGGACGACCGTAATATAGTATTAAAAATTAGTAGAAATGGACATTATTTACATCGATTATCAACTAAATCTTTATATGTTGCTACTTAACAAATTTTCAAGTAATTCATGCATTATACTACACGAAAATAGAAGATGAGTAAAATACAAAATTAAAAAATACGCTCATGGACAAAAAAATTAGCGCACCAAAAATAATTGTGGGATCGTAACGAAACTTGACATGAAGATACATGTTGGGGAGATATGCAAATGATTAGAAATGCAACATGATTGCACATTACGTACAGCCGGTAGAGGGCGTTTAACGACGTTCTCGGTGGAGTATAAAACAGTTTACCAAAGCTTGTTTGAGTGTGCTGAATCGTTTACAAAGGAAAAGCTGAGATAGACATGCTAATACGCCATTTTTGAAGACAATATGAGCAGTTGTCGCAATTTGAGAGGAGAAGAATCATCGGCATGATGTAAGCTGGGTGGTCAGCTAGGCAAGTAGCTCGTTAATTAGACCGCTCTGATTGTGTTGTGTGGAGGCGTTGGGACCAGTGGATAAGAGAGATGTCATTTGCTCGAAGACCAGGCTCAGGACGCCCTCGACAGACCAGTCGTCGAGAAGACCACTACATCGTAAGAAATGCACGTGTGCAGCCAACTGCTTCACTGGCCGCCTTCCAGACACAGTTAGCACCTTCACTAGGGGCCCCTGTGTCTTCTCAAACCATACGAACTGCCTGGCTGAAGGACATTTGAGATAACGGCACACATTACGTGTGCTGCCCTCGACGCCCACCCATCGACGCCTCCGTTTGGAGTGGTGCCGTGCACGAAGAAACTGTACTGCAGCGGAATGAAACCAGGTCATCTTCAACGATGAATCCAGATTCAATCTGAGCAATGATGACAATCTTATTCGTGTGTAGAGACCCCGTGATGAACGGCTTAAACCTGCCTTTGCTTTACAGCGACACACCGCTCCCACAGCTGGTGAGATGGTATGGGGTGTCATTGCCTACAATACACACTCACTCCTAGTATTAAGCCTTGGCGCGTTGACAGCCCAGCGGTATGTCCATGACATCCTGCAACCACATGTGTCGCCACTCATGCAACGGCTTCCAAGAGCCCTTTTTCAACAACACAATGCTCAGCCTCACACGACAAGTGTGCCACAAGACTGTCTTCGCACTGTTACTACCCTTCCTTGGCCTGCCCAATAGCCTTATTTGTCTCCAATCGAGCATATCTGGGATCATTTGGGACGGCGAGTTGGGCATCACACGAGTTTGAACGAACTTGAACCGTGGTTCTCAAACTTTCACTACTGGCGACCCAATTTTCAATCATGATTTTTTTATCGCGCTCCCCCCAAAAAATAATTAATGTATTGAATGCAATAATAATGCACTTTGGTGCTAAGGCTACAATGCAATCTTAATTATAAACCATGCAAATTAACAAGATAAGTATTAAATTTTGTATATGTTACTTTTAAGTAATATATATTTTTATTTTTTTATTTGAACTAAAAAGTAAAAAAATAAAAATATAAATTCTCTATAAAAACGTGTTTTTTTGTTTGTTTTTAAAATATTATTTATTTTATAATTATTTTTACTATACACGATAAAAATCACAATTCCAGTGAATAATTTAATGAAGAGAAAATTTACTTACCTACTTTCAAGGACTTTTCCTTTTTTCTCCGATAATTTGAGAAAAAATCCAATAAAACTAAAGAAAATGTTCCAAATGTGCGTGCCCTTAATAAAGGATATAAATCACAGACACTTTTCGCTAACAATACAGGAACGTTATTTTCCAGCAAAACTGTCACATTTTGTTCACATTATTGTAGTTTTGCTGTCGTTTGAAGATCTACAAATAGTATTTTGAACTTTTCTTCCTTGTGTCATTTTGACAAGGCGAAATGCTACATTTATGGCTTCATAGTTTTCTTTATGGAGTTCTTTAGGTAGCAGTAGAAAATTTCAATTTAACTCAAACTTTTCATGTCTATCGCTTTTCTCATATTTAATTTCAATATCTTGATTAATATGCATTATTTCAGCAGGTTCTTTGATTGCTTGATCAGTTTTAACTTCCTTCAATAGAGATCACAGATGCCCATTTTTTTATATTCTGCTCATTTACATTTATAAACCATAATAAGTTGTACAACACAGCAATCAAAACCACAAAATTGTTCATGGGGGAAAGTGTAGCATGTTCACAGAAAATATTTTTGAACAAAAGTGGTCGCGCAGAGAGCTCGATCAAAACTAGTAACTTGATTGTGTAACTAGTGTCAGTTTGCCACTCTAAAAAAAGCATATTTGAGACAAATTCATTTTAGTTCCCATTAAGACTGTCTAATAGAAGGTAACTGTCCAGGTCACTGTTAACGAATAAACAGTTTTCCCAGAATTAATGATTTCGTGAGCCTGAGTTGACTCTGCGCCTCATGCATCCGCTGTCATGTTAAAAGTGTATTCAATATAAAAATATCAATGTCAGTTCTAAAAAATAATTGTGTAAAACGTTTTTCATTATGCATTATATGTTTCAGAATACTCATAAAAATACATCTTGGCCAAATATTCCTTCAAAGTGCTCAATATGCTTATCCATATATCATAAAACTCATTCACATGGGAAAGAAAAAAAAACAGAAAAATATTATTTACAACTTTCCTAAAAGAAAAAGAGACGGAGTGAAACATACCAGTAAGTTTGACGGTCAAATATATGATAGTCAAAAATTGCATTTTAGAAGTTAAAAGAAAAGTAATAAAAAATTCTTCTCGTGGGATTACAGCAAATCAAACAAAATGTCTTTTTTTATTTGGTTATAGGAAGTTGGCATTATTTGGCGTTTGAAGTGGAATCTTTTATTTTTTGATGATCACCAGATGATATATATAAATTATATTAGTGTAAATGTGTATTTTTTTTTGTTATGTCAGAAAGCATTTTGTTTTACTTCATTCCAAAAAATTATTTTTTCAAACTTTTTATTTTCAATATGTTCGCGCCGCCCACAGTTTGAGAAACGTTGAACTAGAGGTAAGGTTACAGCAAATATGGACCGAAATGTCTCAAGATATCATACAGAACTTGTGTGACTCAATGCCCAATCGTATCGCATCGTGCATTCGCGCTAGAGGGGGTTCAACAGGGTATTAAATCCTCCGTTCTTTTGCCTTTTTCTCTGAAATAAATATTATCCTTTTTCTTTAAATTTCTAATCATTTACTTATATCAAAATGTATGTAAACGTATGTAAAATTTCGTTTTATTTTGACGACTCCTTCGGTGCGCTAATTTTTTTGTCCATGAGTGTACGCTGTTCGATGCTTCAGTTCAACTCTCCGAAATTAATTTAAATGCATTGAATAGTTTAATATAAAATTAAATTATCTTATTATCACAAATTCACAGTAGCGCGTTGCTGAATCAGCGAAACAAAAAAATAATGTTTAATTATTGTTATGCAGCCCACTTCCACTCAACTCCAGCGAGTGAACGAAAGAAGCGGAACGTGTGTAAAAATAATTGAAAAAAAATATTCTTATGTAAATGATATGAAGGGATTTGTGGGATATAATATATGATTATTTCGAAATTTAGTAGAAACCTGCTTTTTGAATATTTTAACATAGATCGTTAAAGCTAAAAGAAGGTGAATGAAAGTTGTAAGTGCTGATTTCCATACTACTTTGACAGTGATATTCACACATTCACACACAAAAGCGTTACAACACATTTAAAAACTTGTATTACTCGCTTGCTTCTCATTTTATTCGTCCGATTTCATTTAAGAGTTTTCTTTAAGTATTTGTTTTAACTAATATTTTCAGTAAAATGCCACCAAAAAAATCTAACCTATACAATTAGCGTAGCAAAGAGGCACGAGGCAAATGTCTTGAAAAAGCTTATCAATAGAAGGAACACATCGCAACAAAAAACATAACTCAAAGAATAAGGACATCAGAGAGTCGCATACAAGAGTCTAAACAACAGCGTGATGAACGTCTGCGACAGAATATATCAAGAAATAGAGCTGCAAGGGAACAACACATAGCAATATCTAGAGTATAGGAACGGGATAGGCAGCAATGTCAGTCTTACATTATCACGTACATCATTTTTTCGTCTTGCGTTCGAATATGCACCATACATCAATTACCCTGCACATTTAAAAATTACCCTCGGTGCAATGGGTAAAGTATGCTCGTATTGTCAGGCATTAAAATTCCACAATGAGACACCTGGCATTAGTTGCGCATCAGGAAAAGTTATACTGTTACCTCTTCCTTCTCCACCGGAACCTTTAAAATCTCTTCTTGCTGGCCAATCAGATGATTTGAAATTATTTTTGCACAAAATTCACAAATTCAATTTTTGCTTCCAAATGACGTCATTTGGGGCAACCAAAATTTGCGATCTAGCATCTAATAGATGTAATTTTGAAACGACATTTAAAATACTATGCCAGGTATACCATAAGATTGGGTCGTTGATGTCGATGCACAATGATGACCCGAAGTTTTTTCAAGTCTATTTTGTAGGTAGCTGTGAATAACGCGCGGCAACTAGGTGCCAGTATAATTTCATCGAATGAGAAGAAGAGAGAGCAATTGTGGAATGGTTCGAAACATGTTTAGAAATTCATAATCAACTTATTCAATTGTTTAAACGAGAGTCACCACAGTTAAAAAATGATAGCTATCAAATCGTCATCAAAGCCGAGAAAGTACTATCAGGAGAACACGCTAGCAGGTTCAACGCTCCAACCGTAGATGATGTTGCTCTGATTATGGTCGGTGATCCAGTTAATAACAGGGCTATCAAAATCACACGTCGACACAGCACTGTGAGTATGATTGCTGACCTGAAACGTTCATACAACGTATTGCAATACCCAGTGACATTCTGGCAAGGACAGAATCAATATCACATCAACATCAAGCAGTATGATCCAGTAACTGGTAATGAAACAGTAAAAAAAAATAAGTTTGATGAACTACTACGCTTACCAATTGATGATTAGACTTAATCAGGACAACTATATCATTCGATATCGTCAGCTCTATCATCAATACGTTGTGGACATGTGCTCTAAGATCGAAAGTGAACGTTTGCGATCTATTCGATAAAACCAAGCTAAATTACGATCCGAGGAATACATTCACTTACGAGATGCTATTACCGGAAACATCGAAGGAAATTCAAACATCAGCGACATCGGTAATGTGTTTATTTTATCTTCTAGCTACATCGGAAGTCCACAGAACATGCAGGAATGCATACAAGATGCGATGACTTACATACGTCATTACGGTCGTCCGGATCTGTTCATCTCATTTACATGTTATCCATCTTGGGAGAAAATACAAAATTTACTATTACCAGGCCAAAATTCAATACATCGTCACGATCTCACTCTGTCTCTGCCCGTGTTTTCAAACAAAAATTAAAATCCCTGGTGGATTTAATCGTAAAATATTCCATGTTTGGCCAGTCTCGATGCTGGCTATGTTCAATTGAGTGGCGAAAACGAGGCTTGCTTCATATCCATATTTTGATTTGGCTTGAAGTTAAAGTACGTCAAGAAGAAATTGACCAAATAATTTCAGACGAAATTCCCGATTCATTAACTGACCAAGAATTATTTGATATTGTTACCAGTCACATGTTCCATGGACCGTGGGGTGTTCTTAGTACGACATCGCCATGTATGGAAAATGGAAAAAGTAAGAAGCGTTTTCTAAAACAAGGTACGAATGATACTGTTACCGATATCGACAGTTATCTATTGTATCGCCGCCGAAACTTTGATAATGGGGACAACACATTCACAATGCGTGAATGTCAAATTTTACAAATCAAGTTGAAATTGACAATCAGTGGGTGTTACCATACTCACCATTGCTTTAAAAAATGTATAAAGCCCATATTAATGTCGAGTTCTGTAAAATATATTAAATATATTTACAAATACGTTAATAAAGGCAGTGATTTAGCTGTATTTGAAGTAAACATACAAATAAAGGTGACGAAATAACACAATATCAAATGGGTAGATACATTAGCAGCAACGAGGCTATGTTGTGTATTCTCAGTTTTTCTATACATGAAAGAGAATCTTTTGTTCAATATCTTTCAGTACATTTTGAAAACGGTCAACGTGTATATTTCACTGAAGAACATTTTCTCCAAAGAGCACTAGAGCCACCAAAAACGACTATAACCGCATTCTTCCCATTGTGTCAAAAACCTGATGTGTTTGGCCAATTTGCAAAACCTTTATTATATACCGATGTTCAACGCTATTTTACATGGAACATTTCAGGTAAAAAATGGGAGCCACGTATACAAGGAAACCACATCCTTCAATCAAGGGCATATTCAAAGCCAAAGCATTGGGTCTATTTTACACTGTACATCCAAAACAATATGAGTGCTTCTTTTTGCGTTTATTTTTGGTGAATGTTCCTGGACCAAAGTATTTCAAATTTTTGCTGACCATTAATGGTCGAGTATTCAATACATATCAAGATACATGTCTCGAGTTGCAATAGCTGAAGAACGACAATCATTGGGACCTAACACTTTCTAATGCAGCATTGACATCAATCCCCGTATCATTCGTCAACTGTTTGCTATTATTTTGACGACATGCTTTCCAACACAATCATCACCTTTGTGGGGAAAATATAAAAACTATATGACTCAGGACATACTGCACCGAGTTAAACAAATACAATGTTCAAATATAGATTACACTCCAGAAATGTACAATGAAACCTTAGTGTTGATAGAGGATTTATGCATTTTAATTTCAAATTTGCCCCTTAATCATTATGGTATGCCATCACCTAATCACCCGGCAACCGACTTCATTAACAGTGATTTGCAACGAGAAAAACAGTATAATGACGCTGACTTAACTACAATCATTTGCAAATAATGAGCCATTAATGACTGATGAACAAAAAATTATTTATAATCACATTATGTTAGCTGTTAATGATGAACAAGGCAGCTTTTTTCTTGGACGCCCCTGGTGGAATCGGTAAAAAGTTTTTAATATCGTTTATCCTTGCAAAAATACGATTGCAGTAGAAATTGCATTTGCAATTGCATCTTCAGGCATTGCTGCAACTTTATTAGATGGTAGTCGAAAAGCACATTCAGCATTCAAGCTGCCATTATACATTCATAATAAACAAGACGCAATGTGCAACATTAAAAAAAAAGCGGAATGACTACGGTACTGCAAATGAGTTCTATAATAATCTGGGATTAGAGTGTACCATGGCCCATAATCATTCACTCGAAGCATTACACAGAACTTTGCAAGATTTAAACGGCAACGAGAAAATATTCGGTGGTGCCGTCCTACTACTGTCTGATGATTTTCGACAGACATTGACAGTCATTCCTTGTTCTACTTTTACCGATGAGATTAACGCATGTTTAAAGCAATCGTTTTTATGGCGGAACGTCGAAACACTTTGATTGACCATAAACAAGCAATTACAAGGAGATCGATCCATCGGCGCTGATATTTTCTAACCAACTCCTTGATATTGGAATCGGTGAAGTGGAACTGCACCCCAATACACAACATATCAAATTGCCAGACGATGTCTAAATTGTTGTTCAGACAAAAAATGAACTGATTGAGAATGTATTCACGGATATTCTGAATTATTTTCCAGATAATGATTGGCTCAGTAATCGGGTTATTTTGGCAGCAAAAAATGTTGATGTTGAGGAAATAAACTTCCAGATACATCAGTTGTTGCCAGATGATCTATTAGATTTAAAATTAATCGTCACTGTTGTTATCAAAATGAAGCCTTGAATTTTCCAACTGAATTTTTGAATTCTCTCGATATACCAGGAATGATGCCACCACACAATCTTCGCTTGAAGATTGGTTCACCGGTTATTCTGCTGAGAAACTTAAATCCATCTAAATCAGGGATACTCAACCATTTTTTCTGCTGGGCCACATACATATGTTATGTTTTTCACGCGGCTCGCATTCATATGATAGCTATTTCACACGGGCCACAACATGAAGATTAATGAAGGAGGGGGGGAGGGGGAGAGAAATGCCTTAAGACCAGGATAAAAAAAATTTTAAATGTGGAAAATTTATCAAAATATTAAAACTCCTATTTTGCTTTTTTTAATTATTGTTTTCTCCATATATTTTTTGTCACTGAATTTTTCTAAATTGGAAGCATTTAAGAATCACTCCTTCACAATTTCTGCATTAGTAAACGGCTTCATATGATTACCAACAATACAACAAATTTCATAGGGTTTCTTGTTACCACCGTGACTTTACCACTGACAAAACACATTTTTGCTGTTGTAAAAATTATTCAAGAAAGCCAATTTAACACCTCTTAAAAGATAACTTCGAGGAAAAGTGTCATTGAACGAGATTCCTGTTTGTTTTGTATTTAAAAAAGTACCAATACTTTCGTGACAAATCAAATAATTACCGATCCATGCTTGTTTTTCACTACAGAATAGTCAACTTCCCAATCGTCTTGAAACAACCTATTTTCTTCGAACATTTTTCGCTTGCAAGATACGAGACAGCTAAAAATTAGTTCCACTCATAAAATGGTTGCTACTCCACTGTTGTTTATTAACACTAATCAGAAAAGAAAAAATATCAGTTCGCACCCATCGACAGCAAAAATCAAAATTGATGTATTTGATTTTTCAACAAAGATTTTCCCACTAAATTTTTTTTAAGTAAATGAATTTTTCAGAGCAATGGGCCATGACCGGGCCACTTAAAAAAGCCCAGAGGGTCGCAGGTTGAATATCGTTGACCCAGGTTATACAATGGTAGACGTTTGATCATTAAAAGAATCACCGGAAATGCTTTTGAAGCAACCATTCTAAATGGAAGGTTTAAAGGTGAAATCGTCTTGTTGCCACGTGTTCCACTGATAACCTCAGAGTCTTTAAATACAATTCAAAAGGCTTCAATTCCCAATTCGTCTGGCTTTCGCGATGACAAATAATAAATCTCAAGGCCAAACAATCTCCGTTTGCCACTTGAACTTAGAAAATCTGTTTCTCACATGGGAAACTATATGTCGCTTGCTTACGTGTAGGGAAACCGTCCAATCAATTTGTGTTAACCAAAGACAAGTTAACGAAAAATATTGTGCACCGATTAGTAATTAGTTAAATTAAAATTATTTATTGTTGCAATTTAAAATAGTAAAAAAAAATATTAAAAGTTTGCTAAAATTTAACGTTGCTTACCCCTCATTTATAAAATTAAATCTTCATATGTTGTTACTTAACAACTTTGTAAGTAATTCATATATAATACTATACTCAAACAGGAAATGAATAACATGCAAAATTTTAAAATATTTTGTTTTATTCTTAATTTCACCTCTCCGAAATTATAAGTGAAGAATAATTTAACTGCATTGAATAGCTTAGAGAATAATATTAAATCAACACATTACAACAAAGTCATAGCAACGCGAAGCCGGGTCAGCTAGTAAACATATAAATAATGCGGGAGTCCAAATGATATTGGAAGAATGTTTTGCCTTCAAAATAGAGGAATACTTTTCTAGGGGGTTAGATAAGATGGCAGAACACTAGAAGATAGTTGTAACTAACAAAAGAAATTATATTTTAGATTAAATTTTATGT
>BMAV01008525.1:57652-69401 GCA_019973955.1 Trichonephila inaurata madagascariensis
ACAGCTGCATTGGATCCATAAGTACGTGTACATAACTTCGTTCTTGCGTGCCTCCACCCACCACGGATTCCAACAAGGGAGGCAGTGTGCCGGTCATTTGGCAAAAACCCAGGTAAGGAGCTTACCTGGAGTACACCCAGAATATAATGCTACAGTCCAGGGCGAGGATCCAACGGGTAAACCCGCCATCCCTTATCTGCAGTACTTACCCTACAGCAGTGTCTCTCCGGGGACACCGAAGAGAGGTACCACCAGCCGATTGACAGGATCGGGCTCACTCCTGTCACCCGTCTACAGCGAAGCGTGTGCCAAAGGTATTCCCAAGACACCATTTTCCTCCTTACGGGAAGCCGCACACGGCAAACATGCAGGTTGGCTAACCAAAGGTGTTAGTCAAAAACAAATAAAGCAACATAATCAAAGTATTGAAAGAAATATACGAAAAAGAAACTAAATTAACACAATACAAAATGTAAACCAAAATATGTTAATAATAAATAGGAAGTTTTTTCAATAGGAAAAAACAAAATTTGAACAACTTTCATTTTGTAACATAGCTCTGTGGTCTGGCTGGGAAAAGAAGAAAAGGGGAAATAGCATGACAAGAAAGAGGGTCGAAAATAGAGAAGGATCACTAAGGTACCCCGGGTTCGTGAAATCCGTGTTTACCAAAGACAGTAAATCCCTTGGGAAAAGGAAAAGATCATTAGGGTATCTCGGGATTGTGTGACACCCGTACTCACCTAAAGAAGGTGAGCCCCCTGAGGGGTTGAAAGTTTGAGAAGCACTGCCTTAAGAGAATACATATTAATTAAAAAATTTTTTATCTTATTATAACTCAATATTCTAAAATAGCAAAATATTATAACTGGGGTTTTTTAATTGGTGTTAACTACAAATAGTAGTTTTGCTGCATTAATTAAGAAATTGAATAACAAAAGTACCTTAAGATGAAAATATAGTGTGCCAGCTTAAGTCCGTAGTCACCTAAATAATTTATGAACGACAAGAACTATAGTCATAAAAATAAGGTCTTGGTAAAGTCAAGTTAACAGAAAAACAGATTACAGCACCACCTGGGGGATACAGTTAGAGTTAGCGTTTTTATATCAAAAACAGTATGCGACTCATGAGAAAAGTCAACTATAATATTATTCAGCTTCAACAATTGGTTACAAAAAAAAGAAAAACATTTTGCGCATATAAATGAAAAATCACAAGGCACACATGCATTTAATTGCTTAATCACGTTGAATAAAACTGCACTTTCTGGATACTAGGCTCATCTATCTGTCATGCTCAAAATGGAGTCCTTCAGTAACAACACACACCTATCCATGGATTTGCATTTCCTGCTGCACTTTCTTTAACATGGCGCGTGCCCTGTTTCAAGTATCCGTGATACGGTATCGAAGTTCCTGTAGTATTGATGGATGGGTTACATGCTTTCTTTGTTTGATGTATCTCCGCAGGAAAAAAATCAATAGGTTCGGTCATATGACCGTTTATGTCATTCAACGCAGCCATAATATTCGGTGACTTGTTGCTGGAATGTATCTCTAACGTACAGTGTCACACATGATATCTTGAACTGTAGGGCACCATCATGTTGGAACCACACAACAAATCCTCTAAAGGCCTTATCACACGTACACGTTTAGAGCCATTTCTCGTCCAATTCGTGCAATTTTTACTCAGTTGCCATAGCAACATCTCCGAACAAATTTTTTCTCAGTGAGCTAAGAATATTGTTCCAAATAAAAGTTGCTAGAAATTTCAGCTAATGGGCTTCTTCGGTGCCTTAAGTCATAAACAAGATGGGGATAAAGAACAGCTTCCATTTCATCAAACGCATCAGATATGGCGTATAATACTTTAATGGTGTATAATATTTTAACGGTGTATAATATTTTAATTTATTTCATTACTCCGTTTTTATTTACGGCATCAACAAAAGCACGAGGGAAAATAAAAGAAATAATACTGGATATTCGTTTTTCGAAGCAGAAAAATCGGCGAGTAATTTTTCAATGTGGAGACAAAGCGCGGTTGACGTCAGAGCAAGTCGTTTTGATTACGGCAACCCTTAAAATTGTCCTCCAAACATTCCTGTGTGATAGGGCTTTAAAAATCGAATAGTCCATTCTTCAATAAGGATAAGTATTGGGATGGGATCACGTTAACGTACCATCGTAAAATACTAGGCCAACAAGTCTGTTTTTGAACATTCCACATAAGACATTTTTCGACCGGCAAACTTCGCGTTAAACTTCGACTGCAAGATTATTTAGTGACCAAAAACGGATGTTCTGCTTATTATACGTAGTATTACGCTCATAGTATGCCTCACACACACAATCATCATATGATGTGGCCAAGAAATGTTGACTGCACCTCCAAGAGGTTCGTAATGAAGTTGCACCAATCATAGGGTCTCAGGTTATTTCCTGCCCTTAGTGCCAAGGTTGTCCATTTCGCGCCTCCTATTTTTAACATTACTTTACGGAAGGTGTCTTTTTTCACTAAATCGATGATGCTGAACAACTGTGTAATTGATTTTTTTCTTGTATATTTCATGTTTTTGAGATATAAGATCGCTAACTCCAAATTTATTCGCCAGTTGTCGCTGGAAGTAGATTTGTGTGTGTGTGTAGTTCATGACAGTTTTATTATACTTGGACTCATTTTTTGTGACTATAGAGGCTGCTCATAAATTATTGGTGTGACAGCGGACATTAGTGGGCACACACACTATATGTATAATGAATTAGATATATTCGTAAAAATCAATCAGGCAGCTATATTTATGCTAGAGTACATCCTGCAAACGAGGTATTTGTAAAATAGTTAATTTTTTCCAGGCGCATAGATTTAAATTTATATAACACACACACTATATATACTCACACACTATATGCATATATAGTGTGTGTGTGTTATATAAATTTAAATCAATGCCTGGAAAAAAATTAACTATTTTACAAATACCTCGTTTGCAGGATGTACTCTAGCATAAATATAGCTGCCTGATTGATTTTCCTGAATATATCTGATTCATTATCAGATTAACGTAAACTGAAACAGAGTTTTATTGTTATTGTTGTCTATTTTATACAAAAAAATGTATCTGTAAGGAATATTTTTGTTTTTAGAAGGAAATTAACCATTTAATCGAAATTCATTTCCCTTGGAGCTTTTAAGAATGACTTCAATTTTGCATCTTTAATGTAAATAGCAAGAATTATTTAAAAACATCATGTTCCTTATTATGCATAGTTTCCTGGACTTGTAATAATTATTTTCTCGGGAAAAACATATATATTTATTATATTTATAGACAAAGTATCAATGTTAAGCTATACCACATAAAGTGTTAAAATTGAAAGTAAAAAATGCATTTTTATTCTCTTAATCTTTTCTAAAATTAAAATTCATTTCTGAAAACAATATTATTTTGCAAAGAAGTGATTTTTCGTTTATCACACCGAGTAGGTTTCAAAGAATAAGATTAACAAAAAAGAGAATAATGCAGAGAACTTAATTACTTTTGAAGGAAAGAACGCAATTTTGTTCTTAAATCACAATCATCTTATTTTACAGTGTCCGTCCAATTAAATTAACCAGAAGATGCTTTCGAACAATTTAAAGCATCTGAGATTGCAATTTACTATTTGGCCGGTTATGTCTCAGTCTCAGAACACAGGAGAAACAGCTTCTACTTAACATGGGAGAGTAAAAACCGGTACTTCACTTTTTCTTGTTTTTTTTTCCTGTGGAATAATTAATCCAGTTTTTGTGGGTTTTTTTTTTTTTTTTTTTTGCAATATGCTTTACCAGACTATTACAAATAGACATTGATCCATTATATCAATCTAATATTTACATACAAAGTTATGATTGACGAATTTTATTATTAAATATGTATTTTTCTTCAATGTATGACTTATTTCTATAATAGAGTTTTACAAAATAAACAATTTTCTATGAAATCAATTTGATACTAATTCAATTATTAGAAATTTTAGCAAAGTTTCTCATTCAAAAATTTTAAATATTATCTCATTTTTATTTTAAAAATATCTAATTTCCTAAAATTGGAACCTTTAAATAAAAAAAAAGGGCAAGCACACTTTAAAAAAAAATTGTGAGAATAATGAACATGTTGCTCTAAAAAGCTGCATTTCCACTTACATTCTTTAAAAGCTTCGCACGCGCGATCATGAGATATTGCCTAATATCATGAATTTATTCAATATTCCAGTGATTTCATATTTTGCTATTTTCCATGTGCTTGAAGGGAAATAGTTTGATGTGGCGAGATGATTCGATCGTGTATGGTTCTAAATATGTAGTGGTTAGAACAGTGTTCCTCAAACTGTGGGGCGAGCCCCCTAGGGGGGGGGCGTGATAAACCTACAAGGGTTCGCGCGAATATATTGAAAAGTTTAAAACAAAATATCATTTTTAAAAATTAATTTTTTCCTGAAAGTAAACAAACAAAATACATTCTGACATAATAAAAAATAAAATACACATTTACATTGATATAATACACTTATAAATATATCAGTACTGCTCAAAGAGTATTTCATAATTAACGTAACAATAGTAAGTTAAGAACAAGTTTAATAATTACCAGTGACCCTATAGGCTTATCATATATAATATTAAAAACAAAAATTAACACTTATCTTAATAATCTGTAGAGTTTATGATTAATCCCTTAAATGCCAATTAAAAGTTACGCGATTCGCTCCCCAATAGCGAGCGTAGGCGAGCGTATGTGGTGTATCGGGGGAGAGGCATGCATAGAAAAGGATTAAAGCAAATCCACTGAAACAAGTATGTCCTTTCCAACACTGTCAAGGTCCTTTTAACGCATTCCAAATCCTTCTGAATAATTTTATCGATAGCCGTGCACAGAAAATATCGTACTTCGGACAGACGTATATATACGTCCGGCGCAATTAAAACACTGGCTGAGCAAGACGTTTATATACGCCGATGGCATTTAAAGGCGTACTGTAGGTTTAGCATCAAAGTATAATATTATTGAATTCAATACATTGTTAATGCATGGATGGGGTTGATGAAAATTGTGATTGAATATTGGGTAGCAAATATTGAAAGTTTGAGAAGCACTCGGATAAAATGTTACATAAAATTGGAATATCTTTCTACCAAATTGATTAAATTATTTTCTACATACCAATATAAAAACTATATTTTAATAATAAGACAGAAAACAACAAAAACCTCAACAAAATAGATACAACTGTGAACTTTTTAATTTTTAAATATACAGTCACACCCTCCTCCTCTTCGGGTGCTATCCTCTGGGGAGGAAACTGGACGTCAAAATTACTTGCGGCAATTGGTATCGCCTATATGTTGCCGCACTAAAAAAAATACAGGCTCTTGGGGAATGCACTAGGTCTGCAAAGGTAAAAATATACCAATCCGCAACCCCATTAGAAAAAAAAAAAGAAGAAAGAAGATATACAGTCAAATCGAAATATAACAGCTTTCTGATTCATGTTTTTTTGTTCAGAGAGTATGCACAAATCATATGATTAAACACAGAATGTATTGATTTTTAAGATGAATTTTAAAATGACTTATTACCCAGGATGAAAACGCATGAATTTAAGTAAAGAATAAAAAAAAATGATATCACTTGATAATCATTGCTAAAATCAATGATTACTGCCGAAATGTAAATGAAGTTTCTTAGGTTTTGCATGTTTAAGAGGAACAATATAAAAAGCAGTTTATCTTGACTTTTTCTATCCTCATGAACATTCTCTAGTTCCATAAATCCCAAGCCAAAAGCCAAACAGAGTTAATACCCTGTGGTCGTGACTACATTACCGACTTTTACTACGAATCTCTTTTCTTTTCATTTTTGATCTCAGTTAATTAGACTTCAGTAGCAATTCAGAGTTGATCATGGAGAAGCTGTTCGAATCCATTGAAGAGCATCCCGAACCACAAGAAACTGAAATTACAGGTTGGTAGCTCCTATTTCCTTAGTTTCCTTAGTTCAAATACTTAAAGACCTCTTTGGGTAAAAATAGAACTTTTTGGTGATCTTACTTAACAAGGCGCAAGTGAAATATATATGAAAAAGAAGGGGGAGGGGAATGTATTTGCTCAAAACTTAATTAAAACTGTAACTGTTATTGAATTCAATTGCACATACGCAATACATCTCCATTGTGTTCAGATTGTCAAGTACCAGAAACTAGTGAACATTTTGTTTTAACCTGTAACAAATACAAATCGCAACGTAAAATATTTAAAATTTTTATCTCCAACCATAGAGAATGGCATTTTTCATCAATAGCGAATTGTAAAACAATAGAGCATATTCAAAAAGTCAAAGAATTTTTAACATCAACCACACACAATAGATTCTAAAATACCCCAGCTAATAGATTCTAAATACTCTATCTTCACCAACTACTGTTGAAGCACAAGATGATAACCAAGTTTACAGATGTACTGCGCAATCACGACCTATCGTTGCACCCTGATTCAAGAAAATAATCCAACTTCTTTCGAAGCATAAGGCACTGGCTAAGTCTCCAGGTATGCAGTGTTATCACTGTATTGAACTGAACTGAACTACGCAATAGATACAGAACGTAAACTATTTTTAATCTTCATCGTCATCAAGGAGATCCTTTCGCAGAGAGTTTTTACTTAGTATTTATATTGAGAATGAGCTTTCTGATCGTTGGGAATCTGTAGGTCATCTCGTTTATAGCATCATCATGGCGTAGTTTGTATGATTCATTTATTAAGAAATCATGAATAATATTTTCTCATCGTTATGTAGCAACTTTGTAATAAGTTCATTGTATAATGATAAAACAAATATCCAGAAGATACTCACTCCTGATAAAACTGCGTAGATTTAAGGTATCCGAACACGTTGAAAATGACCGAATTCAGTCTAAACAGATGTTTTTGTTTTTTTATTTTATTGAACCGGCCCCGCCCCGCCTGTTTACAAAACATACTTTGTTTGCTTCTACGGTACCTAGAGGCTAAGATGGCAAAGATGTAGAAAAAATTTCTAAAAAGGAAATTAGAAGGACAAAATATAGAAATCACACACAAACCAAGAAGTACTGAATACGAGACGACAAGAGGTAATTTCCAACCGCAAAAAGTTATGCTCTTGAAAAGGCGGGCCACGCAACTAGTATATAAATAAAACGATTTTTTTTTCTGTGTTCAGATGTTCTTTTTTTGCTGTATTCGTTTTAGTTTTTAACACTCTTTTATAAATTTCACTTGTAAGTATAACGGAATCTTTGAACTCCATTTTTACCCATTTTAAAAGGTCAAATTAAATCGAAAGTTTGCTCACTTCTCCAGTACCGATGACAATACAATAATTTAATAATTTTGTTCCATTGTCCTGATCAGGATCATCAGGACTAACGATTTCCCATTTTCAGATCTCATCCCACATCTGGCGACTAATTCCTGATCCCATTTCCAGATTTAGCGACTAATTCCACATTGGCGACTAAACAATTAAGTTGCAATTTAGTTCGATTAACTATAAAAGGGTGTTTTTTAGTTTTTTTAAACTCTAATTTATTTTCTTACAGCTCTCCGATACTTGGGTGGGAATTATGTGAATAAACCTGTTCTTTTTCCAACTTAACAGTTAATTCATTAACTAATGGATATATTTTAATGTCAGAATGTTTATTTTTTACTCTTTAACGGTCTTTTATTAGTTACTTTGCAAAATAGTTAACTACACTCATGGACAAAAAATTAGCGCACCAAGAAGGGGTCGTCAAAATGAAACGAAATTTTACATACGTAATGACTACTTTGATATAAGTAAATGATTAGAAATTCAAAGAAAAAAGAGCATTTATTTCAGAGAAAAATGCAAAAGAACGGAGGATTTAATACCCTGTTGAACCCCCTCTATATATAGCGCGAATGCACGATGTGATACGATCGGGTATTGAGGCATACAAGTAGTGTATGATGTCTTGAAGCATTTCATTCCATATTTGCTGTAACCTTGCCTCTAGTTCGTTCAAACTCGTGGGATGCCCAACTCGCCGTCCCAAATGATTCCAGATATGCTCGATTGGAGACAAATCTGGGGAACGAGCAGGCCAAGGAATTTCTTTTTGTAATTGTAACGGTTAGTGTTAACAAGTAGTAGAATAGCGACCATTTTATGGGTGAAACTAATTTTCAGTTAACCCTCATGTTTTCCAAGCGAAAAATATCTAAAGAATATGTGTTGTTTCAAGCCGATTGAAATCTCGACTATTTCGAAGAGAAAAACAAACATGTATCAACAACTTGTTTGATTTGTCGTGAAAATGCTATATTAAAAAAATATATTATTTTGTTCGTCACTATACCACTAAGCGCAGATCTTTCAATCGCACTTTTTTTTGAAGAATCTTTTTCAAGACCAGATAAATTGCCTTCTTACAAAACCTGTACAGCAGCAACAAAATATTTAGGGGAGGGGGGGGGGCGGCTTGGGATAATTGATTAAAGGAAATCGAAATTATTTCGTAACTAGGTAAAAATTGCATAAACCTATTTTTTGTTGAATTTCATGGAGTTTAATGTATTTTTGAAATAAAATCCAAAATAATTAATATTTTGATCAATTTTCTACTTTTTAAATGTTCTTGGTTTTATAGCGTCCCCCCCCCCCTCTCCATTAATCCTCATGTTGGGACCGCGGGAAAAATTTATTATATGTGTATGGCCCTGCGGTGAATAAGGTTGAGTACCGCTGATCTATATATATATAGATGGAAGGGATGATGATTATTTATTTATGGATCAGAGTAACAGTGATGGTGAAGGGGATATAGATTTCTACGATATGTTTTAAGATATAACGTACCGTAAAATCCGGCGTATAATGCGCACTTTTAACACAAAAAATAAGATCGAAACTTCAGGGTGCTTTTTATACGCCGGGTATAAAAACGATAGCTTAAAAATAACAAAAGAGATGAGCATAAAAAAAAAATTACTTCTATATGTATCTAAATACTGTTTTTTTTATAAAAAATGACTTGCCTTATTAATTAAAAAAAGAGTTGTAGTTCTAGAAGAAAACTATTTTGTCAGAAGTCTAGGATAATACCTCGAATAAATGACTTCACAAAACATAAGAGCGATGTATACTAATATTTCAGATTTCTTCATAAAAAAAGGGGTGCGCGTTATACGGGGTGTATACCTAAATAATTTTAAAAATTAAGCTTTAAAGTATGGGAGCGTGTTATAAGCCGGATTTTACGGTATATGATGACTTTTTATAATATATAATATAAGCTCATAATTTGTTATTTCTTTATATAAAACGTGTTTATATACATGTAGCAATCTCCTGATTTGTTTTAATGCTCATCTTTTCTATATTTCTTTAACTGTAATTTTTATATCCAGCGTATAATGTGCATCCTCAAATTTAGATCTTATTTTTTGTGTTAAAAGTGCGCGTTATAAGCAGGATTATACTGTATTCGAAAGCCCAAAAGAGATTTATTTGAAATGTGGGATGGGGACGTTGAACCTTCAAATCTATTACATATAAAATGCATCGATCAGAGAATGAGAAGATTAGTGAATGTTGAAATAAAAATTGCAAACGCATCAATGAAAGCACATTGCCTTATATTTAATCATTAACGAAAATTCCGATTTCAAGAAATATTACTTACAAAATGTTTTTTTACTGTTTTACATAAACTGAAAATTAAGATTGGTTTTGAAAGAGAAATGTTCAAATAAAATACATAAATACGGTATCTAAATATTAGATTTTATTTGTAGGCAATCTCCTCAAAACTATTTTTTGTATAAATTTTATTTCAACATATTGAGAACTTCGAAGGATTTCATTTTAAAGTCACAACACTTTTTTTAACTCAAGCTTAATACAGAAAGTTTTTAACACTTTATGGAAACGATTTTTATAGTTAATTTTTAACTGCGAGTGTCCTGAAGATTTGCTTCTATCTGATAGCCATGATTCTTTACAATAGTTCAAGCTCAAATTTTCCATGAAGGTAAATTTTTTTTTGGTACTATCAAATGAATTTTACTCTATTTTTTTCGAACAATTTTCCAAAGTCCGTTCAGTGTTCTTGAGTGCCATTTTTCTAAGGCTCGTTTTAATAAATCGAAAGCACTTAAGTCCATTGGGGAAGCGTCAAGTGATTTTATAGGCATTTCATCAAATGGGATACACCGGTGCTTCTCAAACTTTGAATTTACGTAACCCAAGATTCAATTATCATTTCCATCGCGCCCCCTCCATACAATAAAAATTTATTGAATTCAATAATACTAAACTTTGGCACTAAAGCTACAATACGACTTTAACCTCCTTTGTGCCACCGACGTATATAAACGTCTCACTCAGTCAAAATATTAATTTTCCTGACGTATATATACGTCTTTCCGAAGTATGATCTTTTTTGTGCACTGTTATCCAAAAAACTATTCCGAAGGCTTTGAAATACAGTTAATGGATCTTGACAGTGTTTGCGAAGGATTGACTTATTTCAAAGGATTTGCTTATTTATTCCTTTTCTCCCCTCCCCTCCCCCAAAGATACATTACATAGGGGCGTCTACGTGGTAAACGGTGGCATTCGAGAGTGAATCGCGTAACTTTTAATCGGCAGTTAAGGAATTAATTATAAACCGTACAAATTATCAAGATAAGTGTTAATACAAACCCATGGGGTCACCGATAATTATCAAATTTAAATTTATAATAAAATACGTTGTACAGTACTGATACATTTATAAGTGTATTATATCAGTGTAAATGTGTATTTTATTTTTTATTATATCGGAAAGTATATTTTGTTTGTTTTCTTTCAGTAAATTTTTTAAATAATCTTTTGTTTTCGACTTTTCAATATGCTCGCGCCCCCCTCGTAGAGTTATCACGCCCCCCAAGGGGGCGCTCCCCACAGTTTCAGAAAAACGCTGGGATACACTTAATTCCTGTTTCTGATTGTTTCTTTTCTAAATAAGCCCCAGTTGACTTACACGTGTGACTAGAGGCTTTGTCCGTATGAAGCTCAATTTTACCAATGTCCTTTCGATATGAGCTTGGAATTTCATCTTCGAAAATTAGTTCTAAATTATTCTGCTGGTAGAGTAGAGTAAATTAACTTTGGTTTTACTTTTTTCGATTTATAATTTGCGTTGCAAAATCCTGCAACTATCATGAATTCCTTTGGGAGCTTTTCTACACACAGACGAAGCCATTTGTCATAGTCATTACTGTCAGTTGAGCAATAGATGATTTTGATATTTTATTACAATCACTTAAATATATCAATGTCTCATTGAGTGCCATCATAATTTCCCTCTTTCAACAGCTATAGGATTTTTTTTATATAATTTTCTACAATTTGTTTTCCTTTCATCAATTTGTTTTATCAAAAGAGATGAACATTAGGTTTAAACATCTTTTTTAACTTTAAATCTTTACGGGAGATTTAAATTACAGTGCCGGAAGACATTCCTAATTTCGATGCAATCTTTGAGTCACCAGATTTTCTTTTAGGATCAGAGACTTCACTTTCTTGATAGTTGCCAGCATTCGAACAGTCTTAGGATGAGGTTACTCCAGGGATTCTCAAAGTTTCAATATTCGCGACCCATAATTCAATCATTCTTTTCATCGTGCCACCCCCGGAGCACAAGTACTGTGTATT
>BMAV01008525.1:70430-83416 GCA_019973955.1 Trichonephila inaurata madagascariensis
CGACCTTATGTATTCTGTAATACATTTCGGAAACGATTTCTTTTTAAAAACGTCTCTAAATTTAACATGTAGAAGTACTTAAAACTTCTTTCTTTGGTTCTTATAGGAAGTATACCTGACTGGGTGGCAGGGCACCTCTTCAGAGCAGGTCCAGCCAAGTGGGATTTTGAAGATGGCTTTACACTTAATCATTACGCAGATGGCACATCGCTTATGTATAAGTTCACCATCGAAAAAGGAAGCGTAAGTTAATTTATGCAAAGATGGATGTTATGCTATGCAAATTACGATTAAACTTTTCATGCTGAGTTTTAATAAAGAATTAGCAGGAAAACAACTTTTATTTCATTAAGGCATTGATTACAAGATTTTTTTACAAGAAAAATGGATACTTCACTCTCCTAATATCTGAGATACCTTTGAGTTTAATCAGCGAGTTCCGGTTGAAATATTGAAAGCGTAGGCTTTAGCGAAACCAAAACTCGATATTTTATTTAAACTTCGCTGACCAGGAATCACATTAACCTACTCGGTCTTCTTTGTGGTTTGCCAACATTTTCTCTTAATTCTAATGTTAGGTTTTTATAGTTGAAAAACCATACTGTCACGGACTCACGCGTCTTTTCATTAACATGTCCTTTTGGGTTCTTTGGCGCCAGAGTGAATGGCAACTCTTTTCCAACCAACCCAAGAAGTAAAGCGTGAAGGAAAGATGCAAATTAGGAAGCTTTTAAATATCAGAAGTTTAGAGTAAGCCGTGTGGCATTTGGGGAATATTATGATAGTCCATATTTCAAGTGTGAAGAGGTTTTGAGAGGTTAAGTGACAACCAACACAAGTTAACCGTGACAGAGAGCCCTTAGGTCAAGGAGCATACCGTTGCAGGCCAGGGAACCGCAACTTCAAATAGGATTAGATAGATTGATACTTCGTTGAGAACAATAAAGATAGGAGTGACTATTTAAATATTCGGATCAGTGATTGCATTGGAATTAAACTTATGCGAGTTAGTTATTGATAGTGGTCCGGGTTACGTTATTTCGGTATTATATATATTGTGTGTTTAGCCACCGTAGATTCTCTCACATATCATATTATTATCTAATCTGTTAAAGGTTTAAGTTAAGATCTTAATAAAGTCATATTAAGATCATGGCAGCTTCTAGTTCTTCATTCATTCCTACAATTCTAGCTCACGCTGATAATCTAAGAGAAGGGGCGCCCGTTTGCAATACATCAGACGTCAGCGGTGAATGGCAACAAGTATCGAATGCCTCTATGAAAAAAAAATTATCTTGAAAATATCCAAACCAATGAAAAATGTTTTATTAGAAGATGAATGCTTCGGTATTATAAACAATACTTGTAACGGGTCTACCCTTACAAGCCGAGCCCTTACTAATCCTCTTGAAGAAAGCTATCTCTTTTAAATGTTGTTATTTTGAAAACTTTTTCCCGAAGAAGGCACCATTTATGCAAATGAAGGCTTTATTTAAGCATTAACTTTTAGGTACGAGAGTTTGATGAGAAGATAGAGATTAGAGGTTAGCGGAAAGTAGCTGAGAGCTAGTCGAGAGTTTCTCGATAGTTAATTACTAAGTAATTACAGATTGTTTACTGACGATTTAGTCAAGAAGATATAGTTAAATAATAACGACCAGAGGTCGAATGGCTGAGAACTTAATTACAGTATTTCAAATCGTAGATAACCAAAGAGCTCTAAGTGTAAGTTAACTAGATTATTATCAATTATAAAGTATCCTTTATACAGTGTAGTTGCTCCTATACTTAATACAGAGTACATTTCCTATAACCTGGTTTGTTGAAATTAAGTTAAAGTGCGAAAAATTGTGTTCTGATTATGAGGGAGAATTGTTCTAATTATGGTTGATCTGTCTTCCAACCTCCAAACACCAATAAACGGAACGGCCTGTTGATTACATACTAAATGAGGACAGCTTATAATTTTATTTTAAAGGGGGTTTTAACTAATTTTGGGGCTATAACCAACCTTCCTCCTTCCTGTTTATGAAACAGGGCAAAATCCTATAAGAAATAATCGATGGAAATTTTTAATTGATTATAAAAAAAAAAGGTAACTTACCTAAAGATGCTAAGATCATAGTGAAATATTGTACAATAAGCAATTGCCAGATTCGAGATCCAAACATAGATTCAAAGCTATAATAATCGTATTGGCCAAAACGTAGCGTAGCAATAAGTCTGGAAAATTATTTTTACTAAAATAATTATGTACCAAGTAAATTAAGTTGAATATTAAAATTAAAGGAGTAACAGTATGAATATTTTTATAGTCTGCACCAGAGGTCGGCAACCCCTTTTAGCTCTAGCGTGCCAAACCAATCTACCAATATGATTAAGCGTGTCATACAGTAGGACATTTTTTAAGCAAATTGATTCCTCGATAATGCATTCAGAGTTATCATAGAGGAGAATAGAGGTCAATAATATAGGTTTATAGTTATATTACATATAAATTTTGTATCATTTAAATATATTTCTTAAAATAAAAATAAACGGCATAAAATATAACTATTTCTTTAACAAAAATAAAAAAAAAACTAAAAGCGTACATATATTATGTCTTTTTAAATATATTTATTAAAATAAGAAATATGCAACATAAAACAGATGTATTTACCTTCATTATAGTTAAATAAAAAGATAAATGAAACTTTTTATACAAACCTAGTGCTTGCACCATTCTACATTTATATCTCAAAATCAGGGAAATAATTTGTGATTTGAAATTTGACACAATTCTGAGCATTCAGTCGTTAAACAATTTCTTTGCGGACTCGAAATATTTTTCATATGAGGAAAGATTTTTTACTTAGGTTAGTAGAACCAAAAGCACACAGAGTACATGCAATTTTCTCTCTTCAAACAATTAAATATCTCTAGGAATGACATTTATTAATTTACAAAAGAGCTGCGAGTTTACCTTTAGAGTGTTCGTTCAGATTTTTTCCGTAATTTTGTAAATATCCATAATTCTAAAGATATTTGACAAATAAGAGAGGTCCATTACAAATTTATAAACTTCCATCCTCTCAAAATTGACAAATTTGTAGAGTAGTGCAAAGTGCCACTGGGAATTGTACCGCGTTCTACATGTGACACGTGTGCCATAGATTGTCGACCCCTGATCTACACTATAGTACTAAGTTACAAACATAAGTTATTGGAATGCATTATTTTTAAGAGCTATCTTTGCACTATCTATGAATTTAATTCGTAGGTAATCAAAATATTAGGTGGTACATGGAAATGTAAATATCGATTGCATATTATCTTTTGTAACCACTGTCTTTTAATCTACAAATAAGAATTAAATCCCATAATTTAAAATGTCCTTATACAGAAAAATATTAATAAAATTAATTTTAATCTGTTTAATAATCTATTCAATATAAGGTGAATCTTAACATGTTTACATTGTTTTTCTTACAAAAAATATCAAACTTTCATGGAATTTTTTTTCTTGCAATACATTACTGAATTGTACGAGAATTATTTATTATTTCCACTAATTATTTATATAAAAGTAATGTGATTTTCATTTTTTACAGGTTACAGTGATGACTAAATTTTTAGATTCGGAAGCATATCAGAAACTTCTTCAATTCAACAGACCTATCTTCACAGAATATGGCACCAGATCATACCCAGATCTATGTAAAAATATTTTCCGAAGGTTTGTATGTTTTTCTGTAAATAATGCAATAAATATTTTTCTGTTATTAATTTACACCAAATTAAAGTGAACTTAAAACGTCACCATTGAACATTTTACGACAAATTTTGACTTTAGTATTTCTTTCCACAATTTATTAAACTTCACAACATCAAACCTCTTAATATATTTTCACTTCTTTCGTTTTTCTTGTACTCACAAAATTAGAAAAAATTTTCAATCGAGTTTGAACCAACTTCAGAGGTATTCCAAAGTTGCATAGAGCTAATCTTTATTTCAATTGCTAAATGCTTAAGGCCGTATCACACGTACACGTTTCAAGCAATGTTTCGCTCAATTCGTGCAATTTTTACTCAGTTGCCATAGCAACCGCTTTAGAACAATTTTTTGCTAGCGAGCTCAAAAAGTTGTTCCAAATAAAATTGCTTGAAATTCCAGCCAATGGGGTTCTTCGGTGCCCTACGTCATAAACAAGATGGCGGCTCCGGTTTCGTCTAACACTTCAGATATGCCGTATAATATTTTAATGGTGTATAATATTTTAACGGCGTATAATATTATAATAGAATGGTGCTCTATTTTTAGTTTACACCCATCAACAATTGCGCAAGCGAAATGAAAGAAATAATTTTGGATGTTCATTTTCCGAAGCAGAAAAATCGGCGAGTAATTTTTCAATGTGGAGATAGAGCGCGGCTGATGTCAGAGCGTGTCGTTTTGTTTACGCAACCCTTCCCCCTCAGATTCGGCCAAAAATTGGACGAAAAAATTGCATGAAAACGTACGTGTGATACGGCCTTTAGAAAAATGAAACTCTTGTAATCTACTCAACAAAGATAATTGATATAACTAATTGAACAAAAACTGTATAATTTTACAGTTAGTTCAAATATTTCCCAATAGGGGATGTATCAGTTGGGTGGTTGCAAACTTTCCAGACACATAGAGCAGACCTACACGATGGGAAATCACATAGGAATGCATGGTTGGAAACGCAGTCCTGGTGCTGCAGTGACGTCACGAAACACTAGCAAGACAGAACAAGAATAAGAGAAGTTTACTATCTTTAACACGACAAAAAATTAAGAAAAAAAGAAAATTAAAGGAATAATAGGGGTCTACATCGTTGATACGCTGGATCCACCAGAAGATCATATGGTAAATTTTCAGGACAAAAATAATAATCTTTGCAATCCGCTGAAAACGCCGTCAGCTGAAAACGCAATATCTGCTACAAAACTATTCGCCTTCCCCACTAAAATACTCATCATAAAACCCGTGCTGCCATATATCTTGGAAGAGTGGATTTCAAAGAATATTCCTGCTAAGTATTGGTAGAATATTCCTTCTAAGTTGGCGTGGTGTGGTAGTTATGAGAAGGGGGTGCCAGCTCAGGTGTCCACGTCACTTGACCATGTTTAAAAATTACGTTGTCCGTTGCCAAAAGCCCTCGTGTAGCTGAACAGTGCGACGTTAATATTCACTCACTCCAATAAATATAGTACAGTAGTTATAATTATTTTTATATTTAAAAATGCAATATCTGCCTATTCAATTAAAATTATAGCGTTATAATTAACTACTAACCAAAAACAAATTTTGAAAATCTGTCCAAATGCTGTAGTGTGAAAGAGAAAGTTTATTTACTTTTAAGTACCAGAACCGATATTCATTTATTTTGAAAAAAGATCAATTTCTTACTACCAAATGTGCATAATAAAATCATTAAAAAAAACATTCACACAAATAAAGAGAGATTTATAACAACCTCTCCCTTCAAAACTTAGTTTTATTCTGAAATAAAAAAAATTAGGGATTATGCTGATCACAGGAATTAATTATTAGCGAGCGCCTTGCGTAGCCAAAACAAAAACAGTTTCTTCGCAAATAAAAGACAGACATATGCTGTCGTGGGCTTTTTTGCAGCGCACGCCAGAATTACTTGCAGATGACAGAAATTTTTCCTACTTACTTAACAAATATATTTATATTTTGGATACTTCCCACAATATCTTTATAAAGTGTAGCCTATGCTATAAATTATAGCCTATATGTTATTCTGATATATAAGCTATATTACTGTAATGTTTCATTAAAATCCATTCAGTTGTTTTTGCGTGAAAGACGACCAAACATCCTCACAAACTTTCGTATTTATAATATATATCTAGATATAATGAAGTTGGTCGACTTGGTAGTGTAGTTGGTTTTTTGCTAGCCTTGTACGTCTAAGACTGCTGGCTCCGAACTGGCCTAAGTCGGTGGATTTTCCTGATGTATGAAATCGACAGTGGTTATGTGACACGTAAAATATCTCTTGAGCGCCTGTTTGACTTGGGTGCTCTCGGTAAAATTCAAATCCTGAGTACGGTATCGCATCTCCAGAGTTCAGGTGCTTCCCTCTGGGGAGGAAAGTGTGTGTCAAAATTATCTGCGGTGATTGGCATCCGTCTATATGGTGCCGCACTAAAAAGAGATACCAGCTGCTGGTGAATGTACTAGGTATGCAATTGTAAAACACCAACTTACAGCCCCATTAGAAATAAAAAAAATATGGTATAGTTTTACTGCTCATTTCCCTTTTGGCCCCCTTTTCTTTGAATTACACGAACGGGAGTACTCTGTTTATGCAGGAAGTGCATCACCGCACATTGCCCAGTTTAGAAATGATGGAATAATTTCAAGCAGTTTTTCGAGTATCTGATCTCCTTGTACCCTAAATGTAAACCCTGTGACATCCAGCAGAGAAGATTTCTGAAATATCATGTGTGGCATGGGTGTAGCTACCACCACATCAGTAATACGGGGCCCCCAACATGTGTAACATTTTTTCACTTCCAAATAAGTTTTATTAATGTGATCGTTTTTATTTATTTTCCAACAAGGGGCCCCAAGGAATTTTGATACCCACTCGACTAGCTACGCCAGTTATGTGTGGTAAAAAAGTGAACCTTGCCTGAAATGAAAGAAAACATAACACGTCATGTTGCTGCAATTGATCGAGAGGCCTTTTACGCTTCTATTGAACAAATTACAACTTAGTTTTCTGCCATTTTCACTATCAAGATTCATTTCGCGTGCCAACAAACTGATAGTAAGAGGGAACGTTACACGAACACTAAACTCACTGACATGTATCTTGCACACGGAACTGCTGATTGCAATGGACAAACCGCACAGCGGTTGCTTGCCCAACGTTGGCTGGTAGCTTGTCCCAGGACACAAACTGTCATCCATGTCTACTTTGCACGCTTGCACCAGAGAGTGTCCTACAGCAGATCCCTCATCGGGGACACACAGGAGTATGAATGAAGAGTAAGAACATCAAACAAAGAAGAAAATGTGTGATACCCTGCGTGCTTCGGGTATCATCTCTTCACCATCCACACGACCTATGTTTGAGGGAATGAAAGATGGACCTCTAAACTCTGCCATAATAAAATTAGTTTATTATGAACTTAATTTATATTCAATAAAACAATACTAGTCTAGGAGGCTTATGATCAAGAGTGATGCGACGTAACCTGTAATTCTGACAAATAGAGCAGTAAACCACTGAATCTATATTTATAGATTATTTCCTAACTTGCTAGAATCCACTCTAGTCTTAAATCTTAATTAAACTGTCTTACCGCTATTTTTCTCGGCAAACAACTACGGTTCTTATACCGTCAATAAATTCTTCAATCCAACTTGCTCCGGTTAAGGGGATACTCTTCTGGTCTCGGACCCATTTATAAATCAATTTGACTGGCACTATTAGACCGACTCATAGAACTCTTAGACTCTTCTCCTAAAACTTCACTAGAGCTTTACCTCACTTCACTTAGCTTTACTTAGCGCTCCTCGTGAATACTAAAGTTCCAATATATACAATTACCAAACTGCATAAACTTGCTCTCTTCTTGGGTTGGTTGGAAAGAATTGCCAATCTGGCCCCAAAGAAATCCCAAGAGGATTAATAGAAGTACCGATAAAGCCCCGTCACTACCCCTCTAAGAAGAAAACGTGACTTATTCGAGGGTCTTAATGACCCGAAAAAAATTACGTTAAAATTTTTACACTTAAATTTTCGCAAAATTTAGAACTCGAAAATAGCAACAATGACTCTACAAAAAATAAATACACCAATTTTTAATCACTTCACTCATGATCATTAGCCTTTACATAATTTATAAAGGTGTACCCCATTTGGGCAACGGACCTAGAGAAAAAACCCATTTTTTGCTAGTAGGGCCAAAAAAAAAAAAAACCTGGCCGTACACAACCCGATACTTAAATTTTTGTACAGTTCTTCATCTGTAAACTTTGAAATTTCTTAGATACACATCAGACCTAAATAAAAAATCTGTACTTCTTCAAAACATCAGGGGCAGCCACCCTGAAATGAGAATTTTTTTAATTAAGGTAGAACAATATTTTCCACACATTACCATTACATATTACCTACATTGTACACATATTTCTAATCACAATTATTTCTCAACATACATACACACACACCATCTGGTTTTCTAAAAAAAAATTCCCCTCCAATCACGCAGCGCTGTTAGTGTTATGATTAATGTTCTATCTATACCTCGCGTTCCCCAAACCAGATATACACTAATATCAATCAATACATAAACATATACAGTATACAATTACAAACATTTTTACAACAATCATTTTAAACAAACAACCCAAGGAATTCTCGTATCTCAGCGAAGTATGTACTGTATGAGTATATTTGTTTGAGTATAATTGAATATATAATTGATAATTGTATGAGTATATAATATATAATATATATAATATATATAATTGAGTACAATTGTATGAGTATATTTGTTTACTGCTGTTTCAGTAAACAAATATACTCATACAATTGTTTTCCACACTTTGAATAAATTTATAAATACAAAAGTTCACATTTTTTCATACAGCCAGAAAAATGCACCGCAACGTAGAGTCGACTTTTGTAGAGAAAAACTTTTAATAAAATTTTGACTTGCTTCTTGCACAATAATTCTCCTGACTTCCTGCCAGTAAAAAAATATAATGAAACGATACAACCAGGCTAGTATTTTTTTTTATCGCTGACGTCTCCAACGAGGACTTCCAGCGATGCAGTCTTTCTGCTGGTTGATTTCCCTCTCATCTCCTGGCGTTCCTGCCGTCTGGATCCTCTGCCTCTTCTTGGACACTGACGGCTTGATTGTCTGCTCCTCAGCTCCTGTTCCTTCTCCAGACGACTCTGGCATCTAGTCTGCTGCTTGTAGTTTGGATTCTTCTTGCTGTAGGGTCTGGGCTCCTGGAATCTTTTCCCTCTGGACCGGACTGGTCCCCATTGATCCTGCATCTCTCCTCTGGATGGTCTGGACTCAGCTGCCTTTTTTATTCTAGGCCTCAAGTTATACTGGCCTATATCTCGTTCTTGTATCGACACTTCAGCTTGCCGGAATCTTTTTCTAGAAGAGTTAGCTGATGATGGTAACCTTCTCTTATCTCCCTGTCTTATTGGACCTTTGCTACATTTTCTCTCAGGTCCCCCTGACCTTGAAGTGTGGATTGACCTTTTATATCCACTCACCTCTTGCCTATTCTTCTTTATCTTACTACTCAGTTGTAGCGAAGACTCCTTTCACCCTACGTTCCTTTTACGATTATCATTACCAGTTTTACGCCTATAGCCCTGATCATCCTCTCATTTTCCCCTGTACACCTCGTCGTTCACCTGACTCACTATTCTTAATATTTTGTGACCAATCTGATCTAAATCGCACACCCTCAATACTACTCGCTTGATATCCTGAACCACTGCTATCCGAATTTCAACCCTTATAACGTTCTCGTCACTTTTCTTTTGATGATATATTCAGACTTGATCTATGTTGACCGTTAATGTCTTTCCTGCTTTCCAAATTATCAAATTATTATTCTGCACTTTTAAAACTCGATACGGACTTTCAAACTTTGGCTTAAACTTTGCGACCATCTTCTTCGTTGCCGAACTTAAGGGATGTGTTTGCAATAGAGCCCAGTCGTTTATCTTAATCCTAACATCTCGCCTCTTTCTGGTACAATATTCCGCCCATTTTTCATGCTTAACTTTAGTATTCTTTCTCGCCTCTTCAAATAATTTCTCAATATCGCCTACCGCAAACTCTGCTCCATCGGATACCATCACTAACTTTTGAAACGGGTAATCAATTTTCTACCCAAAAACAACCCTGCTGGGGTCTTTCCTGTGGTCTCCTTCACTGCCGTTCTTAAAGTATAAGCGAACTCTTAAGAAATGGTCTCAAATTTCATGGTTATCATTAACATAACTTGCAATCATTTGCAAAAGATCGCAATTCACGCGCTCAGTTCTATTTGACTGAGGTCTATACACAACTGTTTTAACATGCTGTATGCCCAATCGATTACGCAAATGCTGAAAAATTACGGATATAAATTTGGGATCGTTATCACTTATCATTTTTTATAGGAGCTCCATAACGCGATATATAATTATCAAATGAATTATCCACTATTACTTTGGTTGAGGCTCTTTTGATGGGTACAACCTCGAGCCACTTTGAAAAGTGGTCCGTAATTACTAAAACGTAGTGATTTCTTTTACCTCGCGAAGCAAGGTACGGACCTAATAAATCTAACGTCACTATCTCATTCGGATAATTCGTCACTATCGGAATTAAACGACCAGCTGGTAACGCTTTTTTATAATTCGTAGTCTGGCACACATGGCATGTATTAGATGGTCAAAATTTAAGTGTCTTATGTTTTTGTGTTAGTGAAGACCTTAGAAAACGATTTGAGTATTTATTTTAAGTGAACGGTGTATATAATTAATTTTACAGTGGAATATCTTTAATTAATTTATTAGCTCTAACGGATTAAATTTCCCAAAGTGGAGTATGTTCTTTATGTATATCCCTTAATTTTCAATGTAGTGATCCAAAAAAAAATATTGCATGAAAAAAACTGCAGTAAATCATAATGAGGTAGATAAAGTATTAACGTGCATCGCTCACCTACACGGCGGGTCTTACAAAGCTCTAATAAAGCTCGAGTGATGAAAGTAGCTAGACATTTGCTAAATTGACTCTATCGTTAACATTTCGCTATGTTTTTCATTATGAATCGCCATTATAATTTAAGAAACGGCTTTGCTTGCGAATATTACAATTTTAACTTAAAATAAATAGAACAGAAAGTAATATTAACGTATTACACTTTCAGATATAAATTATTTACACGATTTTTTAAGCGTTCATTACATAAAACTTTTGACAATGTGTTACTTTTGCTGAGCAGAGATCAGCTTAGGGAGGTATTTTCAAAAATAGACCCTCAAGAGTGTTACGGGGAGAGTTATAAATAAAAAAAATCCTTTTTATCAGCTATTAGATCTACATACTTAAAATTTCACAAAGCTGTTTTTTTTTTTTTTTTTCTTTTTTTTTTTTTTTGTTCAGCTGAGATATGCAAAAAGCCTTTTTTGTTTAATTTGCAATTCACGTAAAAGTGACTCATTAAAAACTTCTTTATCCTTCAATCTGTGTTGTTTAATTTTTCAGTTCACCCGTGCGAAGAACGGGTATAACAGCTAGTAAAAATATATAATCAGGATGTTTCACCATACAATAATGGTGTTCCTACACAACAATAGGACACAACAGTACTCCATGTGCGACAGTTTTGAATATTTACTGCTTCGTCTAGGGTAAAAGGTGTCTTCATCCGCAACAAAATCTTTCATTGTGGTGGGTCTCCTCCCAAACACAGAAGCTCTTTGTAAGTTATTTGAACCAAGACTAAGAATCAACGAAAGTAACTAGCGTCTGTTAAATGGAAATTTACATATTAAGGTATCCGACTACTCTAAAATCATGATTTTTTTTCAAAATTGACAATTTTGTTTATGATTTTATCTTATAAGTCATCTTATTAGCTATATAAAAATACCAAGTTTTTTATTTTCCTTTCACTAGAACAAAATCTACAAGTGTTTTAGTAAAAGCAGATGCCATTACTTTACATAAAATGTCAAACAGTAAAAGGCGTTTTACTCGAATTTTTTTTTTTCGAAAAGCTCAAACAGGGACAGCGATTGCTCAAAAATATTTTAAAATAATTAGCTGAAATTTTTTTATGTATGTTCTGTACAATAGTAGAAGTGTTTTAACCTTCAGATTTTTCAATCACTGTTTTACTACAAAATTTACAGTCCTTTTTGTGAATTTAATCACTGTATATTAAGCAATTTCATAGAATACTTAAAATAAAGTGCTCTAGTTTTTGTAAAAAATTAAAATATCTCTTATCCTGAAGGTCATTTCAAAAAGAAATAGCAAAGTAATGCATCAAAATTCAAAAATTGATAATGTGTTCATTTTCTATTTGTGCAGAGAGGGCCCCCCGTTTATATAATTTTTTGTCAATTTTTACCCACTTTTTTCCATTTTAGTCGTAAGAATTTATATTTCTCTTCTTAATTTTAGCCCTTTTTCTTAAAATGTACTAAATACACTGCTGGTCACCGTAAATGCAACACCAAGAAAGACAAGAGATAGCACTACAAAATTTATTTTGTAGATAACATGTTGACCAAGTATCAAATGATTAAATTAATAGACTTCTGTGAAGTGTGGTTCCTGCCGGAATCAGTAGCCAGAATAGCCGCCATTGTTGGAGATCACCGCTGCCACACGCCTCGGCATTGATTCAAAGAGACTTTGGATGTGTTCTTGGGGTACAGCAGACCAAGCAGCTTCCACACTTTGACAAAGTTGATCTGGTGTGGCAGCTAGGGGTGTAATCGGGTTCAATTATTGAGCAACCATGGACCACATGTTTTCTATCGGCGAAAGATCCGGAGAGCGAACCGACCAGGGAAGCAATTCAATCTGGTGATTGACGAAAAACCTTTAGACAATGTGTGCCACGTGTAGTCGCGCATTATCCTGTTGAAATATGGATGTGGCCAAGCCCTGAAGGTAAGTAAAGACAACCGGCTCCAACACCTCGGAGATGTAGCAGTGGCTGTTTAAAGTACAGGCAATGCGTACTAGAGGAGTGTGAGAGTAATATTTAATACCATCCCATACCATAATACCCGGTGCAGGACTAGTATGGCGGTGCATAACGCAGCTGTTCAGCATCCTCTCTCCACGGTGTCTCCAGACTCAAATCCGACCATCGTGGTGTTGCAGACAGATGCGTGACTCGTCAGTAAAGACAACTTCATTCCATTCTGGCCCCCACATCCTTCTTTCATCGC
>BMAV01008525.1:83516-107009 GCA_019973955.1 Trichonephila inaurata madagascariensis
TCGTGAAGTGACTGAGCGATCCATCACTGCCATGCGCACAATTTGCCTGTCCTCACGCAAAATGCTACTCTGAGGTGGATGCGATCGACCACGTCGGCCCGTCGTACCCTCCTGCATCCAAAGGTCAAATATCCGCATTAAAGTTGTTTGGTTTCGTCCAACACGACTACCGATTTCCCTGAAATATAATACACAATCTCGGTAGGCCACTATCCTTCCTCTGTCAAACTCGGATACTTGATCAAAAGCTGTTCGCTGTTTTCTACATAACTGATCGTTTTTAAAAAAACCTCTCAAGAAAAACACAATTGCCGAACTTGAAATCGCCGAAATCTCCAAGCCTTAAATAGAGCTTTGAGGTGGCGCCACAGGCCCGCGCGATGTGTGTCTGCCCTGAAATTCTAATCATTTGCATATCTCTTTTCTGCTAATGCATGTTGTAAATTTCATGTTATTTGTCCTTCAGGGTGTTGCATTTACGGTGGCCAGCAGTGTAATTGTAAAAACCACAAAAAATCTCCATATTTCCATTTTTTTTCAAAAAAAAAAGTTGTCGCAAGTAATCGGATACCTTAGGCTCCCAAATTACAGTTCGAATATAATTTCTGCATCTTGAAGAAAGAGAACATTCCACGTAATAGGTTGAGAGCGTATAATTTATTAAGCATTAGCTACAGTGTTTATAACCTGTCATTATAAACACTTTCACATGCTTTTTAACTGTCAATCGTTAACCCCTTATGTATTTCATTATGATTTACTTCCATTTTATTTCACGCAATAATTTTTTTTTTTTTTGAGTAACTGCATTAAAAATTAAGGAATACACATAAAAATACTCAACTTCGGAAAATTTAATTCATTAGAGCTAATTAATGAAATTTGTGCTTTAAAGTACCGTCTGAACACAGCGGTCTGAATTATTCTTGTAAAACAAAATGACCAAATGACTTTTTATAACGAAGTTTTAACTCTTAAAAATGCAAGATAAACATAGACGAGACCTACATTTTGTGGTACAAAAAATTTTATTTTCGAAAATTATAAATTTTTAACAGTTACTTTTTTTTACAATAATTACAGATTTTACACATAAATTTAAATCCGATAAAACTAAAAAGAAAAAAACTGTTTTTCTTTTCATTAATACATAAAAATACATTGCATGTTGTACATTTTGAATGGAGCTCTGATTGGATGTTTCTTAATGCATAAAATTCACAACGTCTTCGATTCGAAACAAAAGTTGGCCAATGGCATCCAGAATTTTCTAAGCGAATACTGTCAGAAACAGACAAGTTTCCTTTCCTTTTTTTTTTTACACAAAAAATTTGCTCATTATTGTTAGATTTGGGTCTCCTTTCTCGTTTCGGTTGTGCTTTCAATTTTGTGAATAGTCCTTTGGTTACACAACATCTATATTCCAAAGAAAATATGTTTTCTCGCAACTCTTTATAAGCTACATATGAATTGACATACGCCATTTCTAACATAGCAAAGAAGAGCAAGTGGCAACATTTTTTGGACTTTTGTGGTGGTGGTGGTTGTGGTGGGACTAATCCCCATCTGGTCTAGTGAAACTAGACTAGATCCATGAGTCCATAAATCTGTACAAAGACTAAGAACCGCAGGGGGGATGCAACAGCCTTCTCACAGGAAAACCCCAGACATTGCAGAATGTGCTGAGGAGAAAAAGGACTGATATTACATTTGGGGCAAATTGGGAATCTTCTTTTGCCATCCTCAAAATTCATGCACCTCAGGTGACCAGTTGAAAATCGTGAGAATGCCGTTTGATATGATCTGGAACCCTTGACTGATATGGCGGATCCAGTGTGTCTTTGAAAGTACCATGGGTGTACAGGAGGTTCTACATATTAATTCTTTAGCCCTGGAGTAGATCTCAGTCGAAGTAAGAACCATGATTTTTTGTTCCTATTGTATAGTGCACGTAACATGTCCGCCTTATCAACACCACCCATGTGTTCATTGTAATCTTTTACAACAGTGGGCGCTGTGACATCAATCTCAGTAACTTCTTTGAGTTTCCTTTCTACTACACATGTATCATTTCCATGTTAGTTAGAGAGAAAATATACTGGTCGATTATCTTTCCATTTGAAAAAAGATATCCCTTGGTTCGATATTTGATAAACGAAGTCTCCTCTTTTCATTTTCTGATCATCAATGAGTTTAGGTAACCAAAATCTGTCCTTACGAACTGTGCCAACAGCATATATATTTTTTGTTTTTAAATATTCAAATAATGGTATCGAAGAGAAATAATTGTCCATAACTATTATGTGATTTTTACCGGATAGATTTTTAGTCATTTCATCAACAACATTATCACCCAGTCCGAACTCTTTCTTTGATTTATCAATGTCACTTTGTTTTCCTTGATAAACGTCAAACTGATATATATCTATATATATCCGGAAATTTCTACTCTACACCAGAGTTTGAACCTACGTTTTATAAGCTTCTTTGGATTGAACGGTTTCAGAGATGACCTGCCTTTGAAAAGAACTATACTTTCATCAATTGATTGAACTGGAGTGGCCAACCTGCATTCTTAAAATTTTCATTCAACCGAGACATGAATGGTCTCACTTTGTACATTTTATCTTTTTTATTTGATGGATTAAATAAATTTTCATTCAGATGAATATTTGATAATATTTTCTGGTACCGATCACGCTTGTCATAGTTTGTTGAACGACATTCACGGACGTATCTGTATCCGAAGACCAGTATAGATCATTCCTAGGGCAGTTTATGATAGCCGAATAAAAACTGTAAGCCAATAAATCCATATATCTCATTAACAGTTACTGGCTTAGCTGAATTCTGCTTTTGAGTGATATAAAGGTTCGTTTGAAAAACAATATTTTTAACGATATCTTCATCAATGAATTGTAAAAAGAAATCTGTTGGTGTAACCAAATCCTTAAATACGGTATCCACAAACCCAGATTTTAGGGGGGGGGGAATGGAACTTCGGTTTGGACATCTCTTTTTTTCCATTGCCTAATCACTTTTGACTTACTGCAACCTGGAGTAGAAAATGCTGTATTTTCTGAATATAAACTGTTGCACCCTGGGTCTTGTTCAATTTCCTCGTCGTCTTCTTCAGAATCTGACGAAAATTCCAGCAGATTATTTTCTGAAAATTCTTCATCTGAAGAATTATTTGTTGGTGCATAACTGCTTTCAGATGGTAGGCTCTCGAAGAACTCCAAAAAGCCTCTTGAAGACTTAGCTTCTTTTTTCGAGACATTCTAAGAAAGGGGAAGAAACTAGCATCTTGAAAACCTTCTATTATTGTTAAACCTTAGTTACACACAAAGAAAATAAAATGTTAATTCCTTTGAAGAATAAACATTTCATTTAATAGTCTGTCAAAAAAAAAAAAAAAAAAGCTCACATTCTAAGTTCAATTTTTTTAAGGCTTTGAAATAAAACAATAATAAAGCAAAATAAATATTTTAAACAAAAAACAAATGCCAAATGAAAGCATAACTCAATTATGCTATAGTAATGAGGCTACAACACAACGAAAAACTATAATAAACTAAACGGACGAAAAAAAAAATTACGTTCTTGCTCCAACACCCAGTGAGCTGTCGGTACTTACAAATACCACAAAGTTAACTGTAAAATTAATTATATACACTGTTCACTTAAAATAAATAGCCAAATTGATTAATAAAGATCTTCCTCAACATATAAAAAAATAAGACACCTTTTGAAATTAACCCCTTTTTTAAAACAAAAATGACATCCTCTACAATCCTATCAAAATGTCAGCTGAAAATGCAATTTTGATTTTAAAACTATCCGTCTCCTTGCTAAAATACTCATTATATAACCCGTGTTACTGTCTATTCTGAAAGAAGGGAATTAAAAGAGTATTCCTACTAAATATCATCAGGATATTCATAAAAATGGGTATTTTATGCACTTTTAAAGTGAGTGATACTTATAAGTACCGTCGGTCGATAAAGGGTTAAATTAAAACTTGTCCTTTGCTGTTTATCAAAAATAGAAAGAATTATATTACATGAGGAAATTTTCAGAAAAGTGGGTATTTCTACAATAATTAAACATGCATAAAACATATTTATCAATATAAGAAGTAAACGACACAAAAAATATAAGTATTCCTTCACTAAAATTAATAAATAAATATTTTAACACAAATCTTGTCCCGACACTGTTCAACTTCCTACTGAAATAGCAGAGGTGTAATTTATGACTTTAGATTTGATACGACTCTCTAACAACTTCACTGCAGACTCAAAATAGTTTTCATGTGAGAAAAACTTTGCATATGTAAAACCCAAAGTGTAAGGAAGAATACAAGCAATTTTCTCTTCAAACAATTAAATACCTCCGGCAATGATATTCAACAGTTTATCATAGCTGCAAATATATCGTTAGTTAGTTTTCGTAATTCCATAAAAGTTTCCTTCCATAATTTTGAAGTGTTATTTCAATTAGCTCTATTTCATAATTTTCAACTTCCATCCACCAAAAAAATTGACAAGTTTGTAGTGTACCACTGAGGATTGTACCACGTATCAGATTTGGCACATGTACCATAGGTTGCCGACGCCTGAGTTAGAATATCTCTCATCTAGAGGCTAGAATTCAGCCTTTCATCCCCTCAGTGGATCTCAATAAATAAGTACCAAGCTTGCTTGGGAGCTAAACATGGTGGTTACGAGTCAGACTGATCATCCGACCGGAACATTAGCTCATGCATCTCAGTGCCCAAGGTCATGAAAATAGAAATGGGTACATTAGGTCTTGGTCTTCTATGGAAAATACTCCACAGATAGAGTTGCAAAAACATGAATTGCAACGACAACTCAAACAGATGAAAATATTACAAAAATAGTATGTCCACCTTTAAAACTACTACATCCTTTAACATCTGTTTCGAAAACAACAATGCCTTCTAAAATTCCTACAGTTACCAAATCATCTACATCAACTCAGGCACAACTCTTACCATCCACATCTTCTGTCACGGTTACATCATCATCAGAATCTCAACCCCCTATTTCTGTAATAGATACTGCTCCCACCACTTCTAATAACAATAGCAAAACTTCTAATTCATCTAAAATCCCATAGAATGTTAAACAGAATTCAAAAAATAGAAGAAAGCGCCCAAAAGTACAGAAACCAGAAATTGAAATAAAAATGGCTCCACATAAACCCAGAAAGTCAGCACCTACGGAATATACTACTAATGACGAAGACATGTTTATGTATGACTTGGAGGAGGAACTTGAGCCAGACCCTACGCGGATAAATTCGCCATAAAAAATTTTATAAACAATCCTGACAATTATTTACGCGCGTTAACTAACTCCAACCCGATTCAGGAAAAATAAAAGCTAATTTTTGGTAACTTGTATTGTCTAACTTTGTTTTAAGCTAACATGTTCCATTCGTCTTTTTCTATGTTTTTATTTTAAGATATAGTCTGACTTGTGATGGGGGAATCCCCACCAAATTTTTTCTTTAATTTACTTGAAAACGATTTTATGTGATTTGAAATTTTGAAATTTTAAATTTTTAAAACTGTATTATCTCATTATTTTTAAATATTTTATAAAACATTTTGAATTATTTTTAACAAATGTTTGGCGCAGCATAGCCAAAATTGGCTCTTGCGCCATAAAACCCCACACTCACTCACTCTACAGATATAGAGAGGTTAGAATATCTCTAGCTACCTATAATTGTACTGAAATTCTATAAATTGTGTTAAATTACTTTAAACACATTCTTTTTTATTTTGTGCTAGTTACCTAACCTATAACAATACTATAATTCTATTTCAGATTTATTGCTCATTTCCTACCTATGAGTTTTACTGACAACAATTTTGATAATTTCATTACGTTGGAAGATGAAATGTATGTGATTTCAGAAAAAAATAGCATTTGGAAAATAAATCATGAAGACTTGACAGCCATTGAAAAGGTAAGAAATAATAAAAATAAAAAACACATTTATATATATATACTTATTATGATTTTATGTATTTTATTTTCCTTTCTTTATAAAGGTTCCTAAAGATTAAAATTTTTAAAGTGATTTTAAAAGAGACAAATCTTTTTAGATCATAGATTCTTGAAAAACATGAATGTCTTATTCTGATTTCATTGATATATAGACACCAGAGTATATCGCAGCTTAAGAATATATTCTATTTAGACAACAATTCTTTTTAAAGTTTGCTTAGAGAAAGAATATTCTATGGTTAAAAGTTTTGATCTAATTTTAAAGAACCGTTTTAAATTTCATTTCTGGTTATTTCAGTAAAATTTCTTACAATCAAGATCGAAATTAAATTACATTATCATGAGAAAATACATTGGAATCCAAAATTAAGAGAATTTTAACTTTAGATTAACTATCTTCCATAGTACTGAATTGACTGTGTAATAAAATTAGGTATGTACAATAGGGTACACACACATAATTTTTTTTCTGTTTCGATTGTTATATAGAATAGAAAAGTAGTCTTACCTGTACTGTAGGTTCGTAAAAATAGGAAAAATAATTCAAATAAAAAAAGTACACTGCTAAAAAAAAATTAAGGAAGCAAGCAAAAAAGTGAAGAAACCGTCGTGTGAGAGCCCTGCATGGGCAGAATAGGGAGTATGCTAGTGTAACAAAACTCAATAAATAAAAATAAGCAGAAAAACTGTATGAACACTTCAATTCTTTGGAATGGTATAAAGAACATGAAATGATGCTTCAGGACAACAATTTTCTTACATGTAAATAACAAAACACTGATTGTTTGAAAACGACATAGGATGTTCAACAAGGTTGTGACGGGTTCACGCGTCTTTTCTTTAACATGTCCTTTGGGTACTTTTGGGGGCCAAGATTAATGGCAACTCTTTTCCAACCAAAACCCAAGAAGTGAAACGTGAAGATTAAATGCAAATTAGATAGCTTTTAAATAACAGAGGTCTCAGTAAGTGAAATGGCAATTTGGGGAATGTTATGTGAGAGATTGATACAATTGTGAAAGGATGGCCAACAGAGGTTATTCCGAAGATAAAGCCATTAGGTCAAGGTGTATACCATTGCACTCGCGTAAAGACGCCACTCCCTAGTATCGGAGCTATGCTTGGATTAAGGTAGGATTGACTATTTAATATTAGGACGTATTATTATTGGAATTGAGATTAGATGGGTTAGATATTGATAGTGGTCCGAGTATAGTTCGGTATTACTTGTATTGTGTGTTTGCTCATGGTAAATTCTCACATATATAATTATTATCTAATCTGTTAAAAGTTTAAGTTATAGTTCTTAATAAAGACAAAGGATATAAACATGTCTGTTCCTTTTGAAAATCATACACCTCTAGCTCATGCAAATAATCAAAGAGAAGGTCACCCTAGGGGGGCATTTTCACAAGGTGAGGGGTCCCTCAAACTGCTAAGACTGCCACACATCTGTTTAGCATGGAAGCGAACAAGTACTCGATGAGATTTTGGGTACGATCCTCATGTCTTGAACAGCAACAGGCCTAGGTCTTGCAGCAACGCGTCGTATGAGTGTGAGCAAAAGATGCACAATTAGATTAAGATCAGGAGGACATGCTGGCCATTCTATATGATGAAGTTTTAAGTTAATATATTGTTTTGCTTTATGCTGATGTAATGAAACACATTTTTTTATTATCGAGTAACCTTAGCAAATATTAACCCTTAACTTCGCACTTTTGCATTTCTGCAACGTATGATTTATTTTAATTTAACAGACTCAATATTTTTTTAATTATCTACAAATCACTTATCTGAGAAAAAAAAGATTACTGCAACGAAATACATGCTAATTTTGTCACTAGATGGAAGTACATTTTTCCAGAAATCACAACAATTATAAAAATCTCTGATGCCTCAAGAACTGTGTTTTTGCTATAAAAAGAATCCATTACATTTTATGCTTCCTCTTGTTTATTGACGTTATAAATTACCAGGTAAGAAATTTAAACATTTTATCTTGAATAATAAAATCCTCATATAAAAAAAGTTTTGTAATTTACAGCACTACTGCGAAATGTTGTAATTCTGCAACAAACAAACAAAAAATGACTGAAATTCAATTTAAAACTGCTTAATTTTTTTTTCTTATTTTTCCTTTTTATATTTACTTGAGAACTAGCTGATATAATTTTGTCATAGAAATTTTAAAAAATTGCGAAGTTAAGGGTTAAATGGGACCAGATTCGTAAAACAAAGGGTCACAACAACCCGATTCTGTCAGCCGATATTTGTCTATCATAGAGAAACGTATCAGGAATAGAACAACTTTTTAACAACCATAAAATGCATAATTGGAATCATTCATGCGGCAATAGGAACCCGATTTTAAAGGTTTAACCTTTAACTTCACAATTTTTTAAATTTCTATGAAAAAATTATATCAGCTAGTTCTCAAGTAATCATAAAAGGGAAAATATGAAAGAAAAAAAAATCAAGCAGTTTTAAATTGAATTTCAGTCATTTTTTTTGTTTGTTGCAGAAGTGCAACATTGCTCAGTAGTGCTGTAAATTACAAAACTTTTTTTATGTGAGGATTTTATTATTCATCATAAAATATTTAAATTTCTTACCTGGTAATTTATAACGTCAATAAACAAGAGGAAGCATAAAATATAATGGATTCTTTTTATAGCAAAAACACAGTTCTTGAGGCATCAGAGATTTTTATAATTGTTGTGATTTTTCTGGAAAAAACGTACTTCCACCTAGTGACAAAATTAGCATGTATTTCGTTGCAATAATCTTTTTTTTTCAGATAAGTGATTTGTAGGCAATCAAAAAAAATATTGAGTCTGTTAAATTAAAATAAATCATATGTTGCAGAAATGCAACAATGCGAAGTTAAGGGTCAACAATCTTCATAATGTGCACAACATTCTGGGTGTTTTACTCAAAGCTCTCCAAACATATGCGCATAAAAGTACCCTCTTGAAGTATATCAACTATTCTCAACCACTGTCTAATATTCAAATATTGACAGTTATTTATTTGATGGTTGTTTTTGAATTGTGCTAAATATTGCAAGAAAACGTTTTTTGCAAGTCGGCTAAATATGCAAACAAAGCTCAGAAATTGGCATGTGCACTCCCAAAGCATATGACCAAGTTATCAGTAATCAGTGGCGTAACGTTCACCCCAGCACTGGTGCAGGGGGGCCCAGGATTCTTGTCGGCTGAAAGCCTGATTGACGTCCTATGTAAGATCTTGTTTGGGGTCCAAAACCTGATTTTGCAAGGGGCTTTAATTTTCACCGTTGTCACTGAAGGTAATAATTTGATTTTCAGCTCTGTTGAGCCACATTACTTAAAATCTTGATGGCACTATTCTCGTTTATACGGATGGCAGCAGAAATGAAAAATCTTGTACTGGTGTTTATAATAGATCCCAAAATATAATTCCGGTTATACCAATTTGAAAAATCCTGATGATTGATCTGTACTCCGTAGCGAACTGATTGCTATTGATACATGCCCTCGACAAGACATTTTCAGTTGATAGTTCGGATAAAACACCTGGATTTTAGTTGACAGTCTAAGTGCCATCCAGCATCTTTCTAATATGCATAAGGTGGGAGGTAATACATGGGGCTATTTTGAACAATCTTAAAAGTCTTTCTCTTTCTCGCAAGGTATACTTGAGAAGTGGATTCTTTTGCAAGTTAACATAAAGGGCAACGAGATTGCTGATGCCCTGAAAAAACATGTCGTGGCTCATTTGTCAGGCTTTCTGGCCCCTCTAACTTATGCAGAACTGTATTCCACTGATAGCGGGAACTATCACTAAAATAATTCTCCTGTTCACTGATGGTATCAGGGTAAATGTCTTGGTGGTTCTCTATCCATTCCGTGTAGCAAGCAAGAACAAATTGCTATTACCTGTTTCCATAGTGTGGATACCTTACAGCAGTGGTTCTTGAATTGTGGTTCTCGTTTTTCTAGGGGGTTAGCGGAGTTTCTCATGTAACGTTAAGATTTTTCTTCTTTTACAAACTCTGAAAGGCTTCGTGGAAAAATTGAAAGATATGCCATCCTAGACTAGATCACTAAATTACCCTTAATGAAAAAACTCACCTAGAACATGTATTACAATCAAGAGTATTAAGTCAAGGAGGGGTGTTCAAAATCTTGGGGATCCGCGATGTTAGTCTGATACATATAGAAAATTTTAAGATCGTTTCCTTAAAGTTTTGACCTACCATAATAAAGAAAAGTTTTCTCAGCTTGTCCTAGGTGCTCTGCCTCTTCAGAACATATTCCTGATTTCTTGGATCTCACATTACAGGATCTACATGAACACCCATTGATGTTTATTGACTTTCTGAGAGTGAACGATATCGTGGACTTCATCTAGTTCAGTAATCTGCTACAATGCAGCACATTTTAAAAGAAAAAAAAATTATTCTTCGACAGTAGTTTTTAAATATTTATCTGGGTTTTTTTCCAAAGAATTATATTTCCCGCTTAATATTTTTTCTACTTCTCATTATTTTTAATGTTGAAAAAAAGAAAAAACTATGCAGCACACTGTCACAATTGTAAGAAAAGCATTTTTCTTTTATTTCTATGCTATTGTTTCTTATAGGTAATGCTTGGGGCCTTTTCCAAATTCAGCGTTTGATGGTTATATATAAGCATAAACCTAATACAATAAGAAATTAATTTTTTCAGAAATTTCACAAATGTGAAAATGTACGTAAAGAAGTTAAAAGGAAGAATATTTCAAAAATGTCATAAATAAGACGAAAAAGTATGCGGAAGAATTAAGGAATTATTTTTAATGGGTTGCATTTTGGCAGATTAGCGTTTGCAGACATGGCAAGATTGATTGATTGAATATTAATGTCGCACTGTTCAGCTACACGAGAGCTTTTGGCGACGGACCACTTAATTCTGAACCATGGCCAAGTGACGTGGATGACACCTGAGCTGGCACCCCCCTCTCCTAACTACTACACCACACCAACGGGAGGACGTTTCAGCTCTCGACGCAGACATGGCAAGTCCCCAAATGTAAGATCCATTTCATTGATGTCACCCTCTAGTGGAGACTCCCTCAACCAAATTTTTGATGCTTGAATTTATTCAATTCGAGCTCTCGTGGCTTCATATTGCCTTGATTTAATTTTACCGAGAGTACCAGAGCCAAATTCATACTCTAGGGATATTTGATATTCCTCATAATCATATGACATACTACGTGCCCCTGATTTTCTCCCCCAGAAAAATCTATCGACTGCTGCAGGGATAGAACCCACAACCTTGGGTTTATGAGACGGATACGCTGCTAGTAGCCACTCTAAACATCAAGTGACACAAAATATCTATTTATCTTCTATTTCAAAATTTGCATTAATTAATATTTTTCAAACATTATTTAACTTTCTCTTTACAAATTAACTAGAAATTTAAACAATACATTAAAATATTTATTTTTAATAAATGTTTAATTTTATGTTTTAAAACTTTTAAAGTAAATTACGTTTAAAAAAAGTTAACATTTTTAAGCCGAAAAAACAAATGTTCCATCATTGCACATTTCATCTAATCTAAAGATCATTCTGCGAGGCTTGTCCGGAAACTAAATACCGTTTCGTTCTACAACAATCGCAGCTATAGTATCGGAGTGCAACATTTCCGCCCACGTGCCTCAGTTTGATTTTTATTACACGGACGCCATTACAGACGGATTGTGTTGTTTTTTACACGTGTTCTGAACGTTCAAAAGTTTTAAGACAGTTGCCGATCTCGCCAACAATGAAGAGCATTCTGCAATATGTTTTTTAAACGCAAGGAATATCAAACCAGTTAAAAATCATTGTTAATTTGTTTTGATTTAAATTGATTGTTGAAAATACAGAGTGATGGAATGCCTAGAAAGTGGGTTCGACAATTCAATAAGCAACCTTTTGTTGTCAATGATGGTTTGGTTGAAACTGTGAATGAGAAAATTCGTGAAAACAGATGGTTCACAATGAGTGTATTAAGTTGATGACAAATAGCTGCTCAGCACTGGCTCTCTTCATCGGTGGCACCTTTCTTTGCAGAGGGTATAAACAAGTTGGTTTCCAGATACGACTAATATCTGAAAAATGGTGGTAACTATGTAGAAAAATAGTTTCCGACACGCTTTTTCATGTAAAAAGAAATAATTTTGTTTTGAAAAAAGATTTTTTGTGTGAGTTTTTCCAAAGCGCTGCTTAGTTTCCGGACACGCCTCGTAATAACAAATGTCTCTCTATTTGAATTATCAGCGCTTTGAAAAATACCTTTTTCCATTTCTTTTATGTCTGCTTATCCCGTTTCTTCTGTCCATTAAATGGAATTTAATTTCATAAATTTTATCTACACACAGGACCATGCAGATAATACAAATACTAAAAAAAATATTAAAACAATGCAAAGCTTCTAAAAAAATTTTTGAAAAAAAATCTGTATTAGTCATTTTTTTCCCTATCAGACAGATATAACGAACGTAGCGTCAGTCAACGCGGCAACTTCCCACCCACACATAGGCGAAGATGGAACAATCTACAATATAGGATCAAGTGTTATGACTGGAATGAAATATCATGTTTTCAAAACACCTCCTAAGGGGAATAAAGGTAAGTACAGATGACGTATAATATGCTTGAAGTTGTACTTATATTCAAACAAAATCCTAGACACATTCAGAAAGTCGCATACCTGAACAAATACTTCAATTATTTATTAATTAATTATAGTAAAATTAACAAGGTTTAAATCCAGGGCACTCTTACAGGACATGAAGGTCATATTAATTATTTCCACTTATTATATTTTCGTATTTTAATTTATACATTGATAATTCCTAGTAATAGGAAGCGTGAATATGTTCTAGGTTCTCTTTATTTAAGGACAATGTATTTAATTCTTATCTCAAGTAAAATGTCAATCTTCCCATTGTATGAGACAACCCATATCGATGTACTTTAATGTTTGCATTAATGACATTGATATTGGAGGATGACGAAGGTATCCAAAATATTTGAACACTTAAGGTTTTAGGAAAGTAATTTAGTCTTGAACCTAAGATCTGGCCATAACTGAGGCAGACAAGTATATAATACTGTTACGTTACACCGTGTTTATAAAATAGATGACGCTGTTTAACATCGGCGTTATAATATTGCATTTGTAACCACTAAGGTGCAGGAATCAGTTAATCTGCAGATTAGCTAGGTGATCTGTGCACATTTACTAGGATGATGCGTTAAAGTTCGGGAAAATTTTTTCATTTCTCAAATTACCTGGGTATTCTGCCAAGTGTCTATTAGACACTTGTTGAAGTGAAAATAAGATCTTTGGTAGAACAGCAGAAACTTTTCTGTGTGCTTAAATTAAATACCATTTATTTACTTTTTGATATCTATAAAAAAACCTCATACAATCGAAACATCATACATTTGCTGTTTATATCAAAGCATTGCGAGATACATTTGCAGTAATGATATTACTTGTCATTTTGCTCTTCATCTATTAGGATTCGGCTGATAATGAAGAAGGGTCTTAAGGCCTTATCACACACGCATGTTTGGAACAACGATTTCGGGATATTTTTCAAACAGCTGTGAGGGTGAAGGGTTCTCGTAATCAAAACTATACACTCTGACGTCAGCCACACCGTATCTGTACATTGAAAAATAACTCATCGAATTTTCTGTTTCTGAAAAAGAACGTCCAATATTGTTTCTTTCACTCCGCTCACGATTTTGTTGAAATGTCGTAAACAGAAAGGTAGCACCATTCTGTGGAAAATATTATACGCCATTAAAATATTATACGTCATTTCTGATGCGTTTGACGAAGACGAGGCTGCCATCTTTACCGCCATCATGTTTATGAGGTAGGGAGACGAAGCACCCCATTGGTTGGAATTTCGAGCAATTCCTTTGGCTAACTAGAAAACAGTTAAAGGACATTTCTATGACAACTGGGTAGAAGTTTCGCAAAGTGGTTGCTGCTTTCAAGGAAAATTGCTCTAAATACGTATACGTGCGATAAGGTTTTTAGTGGGTTATACTATTGAGTGAACCATAATATATTTTATCATAGTTTGCAAATGCTGCATTGGCATGCACAGTTATACTTTTTAATATTCGAACTTTTAACATTTAATTTGTTTCCAGATGGTCGTCGTAAGTAATTCAAGGAGTCTATTATGGAATGCATTTACTGTCTATGCCATTCCTCTTCTAAATGCGTGCTATGAAATATTCTGGGATGAGTCAACGTTTTCAGTTAAAATTCCTAACAGAACTGAAATGAAAGAAGCAAACTTTTGAACTTTAATAATACAGAAATTGTTAATATGAAGAGAATTTAGTTATAAAATGCGGAAAACTCGTGATTCCGCACTTTAAAGGAGCAAATCAGTCAATCAGTAGATTAGCTAGGTAATCTGAACATTAACGGATTTCGATCTTCAACGGTAACTTATATCCACACAAAAAAAAGATAGTGATGAGTTAGGACAGATTGAAGAGGGGTAGAGAGAGAGAGAGAGAAAGTATAGAATTTGTGACTTGGTACGAGGATTATTATAATTTACATAGAAAAGTTGTAACATAAAAAAGTTATATTTGTTGGAAAAGCGCTGAAGAGTGGATTTAATATACTCGTAGGTAGTGAAACTTCATTGTCAAAACTTCATAATGTTATAATATTATTAAGTTATTCCTTTTTCACTGAATAATTGATCACTATGATCATTATGGTTATTCCATTATGTTATAATTCATTACCATATGTAATGAAATAATTAGTTATATATGAGCTTACGGTGAAGGTTGCGGCCATAGGCTTGGAACTAATTGTCGATTACCTAATTCTTAATACCGCCCCCGGCCCCCCCCCAACCTCGGTGGTTCTAGTCTAGTTTAGATTGTAAATGTATAAATAGCAGGCCTACATGCAGTGTTTAACGACTTATTTATTTAACATTAGTATAAAATTAAAAAAAAAAGTTAGATAAAGAAATAAACATATAGTTGTGAAATACGAACTCGCTAATTTTCGCAAGAGAACCAGCAAACAAGGCTAACTATACCCTTTGAGTGGTAATTACGTATATATACATCTGTCAGAAACTGTGCCTAAGATGGTATGGACACATATATACTTTATGTGTTTTTTAGCCTCGGGTGGTAAAGCCATTTATGTACGTCAGGTTCTAAGGTCTTAAGGAGAAATAGGACCGTCTATTACAGCAAATAGTATTAATTTTAGACTTACATCTTAAGTAGAAGGGCCTTAGCAAATAGTTTTCCACGAGCTAGGGAATTTACGATAATCCCAGATGGGGTGGTGTCGGCGAAAACGAGTGTTTACATCTGATGAAGTCGAGAAGATTTGCACCAGATACATGTGCCAAGAATATGACAGCAGTCTCTGTGTTTATCCATGCTTTGAAACATCATTCAGTGTTAATTTTTTAAAATTATGTTTGCTGGTACCGCCAAAATATTGATGTACGAAGGGAAAAAAATGACTGTTTTAATGTTTTAAAGCATATTCACTTGTCCGGAAGGGAAAAAAAGGGGGACTGACAAAAAAACCATAACAGGGAGTCATTAACTGGAAAATTAACCTACAACTCAAAAGGTTAAGTAAAATGTAAACTCTTTATCGTTTTTTGAGTTTCTATATAATTTAAAATAAAAATACACCGAAATGAATTTCAACCAAAACAAATGAAGGAAATTTATTTGAGATCAAAATAACACCTCTTCCTATTAAAAAATTTTTTCAGCAGCAAATAAAAAAAAAATGTTATTCAGAGAAAAAGATTCTTGATGCATATATATATATATATATAAATGGAGACAAAATTTTAAGTCAATATAAACTTCAATTTCGTAATTAAAAAAATCATTCCTTTATTAGTTGTCTGAATATAAGCTTCCTAAAATATAATATTTTCTTCTTTTTCTCCTGCTTATATGACAAAAAAAATGGACAAAAAAGTTAGTTCACCAGAAAATAATTGCGGGATCATATCGAAACTTAGCATTAAGGTACATAACAAGGAGATATGCAAATAATTAGAAATGCAGCGTGATTGCGCATTACGTATAGCCGGTTGAGGACGTTTAACGCTGTTCTCCATGGAGTATAAAACAGGTAACCAAAGATTGTTTGAGTGTGCTGAATCATTTACATAGGAAGAGCTGAGGTAGGCATGCCATTACGTCATTTTCGAAGACAATATGAGCAGCTGCCGCAGTTTGATAGGGGGAGAATCATCGGCATGATGGAAGCTGGGTGGTCAGCTAGGCGAGTAGCTCGTCAATTAGGCCGTTCTGATTGTGTTGTGAGAAAGGGGTTGGTACCAGAGTATCCGAGAGATGTCATTTGCACGAAGACCAGGCTCAGGACGCCCTCGACAGATCAGTCGTCGAGAAGACCACTACATCGTAATAAATGCACGTGTACAGCCAACTGCTTCACCTGCTGCCTTCCAGAGACACAGTTAGCACCTTCTCTAGGGGCCCCTGTGTCTTCTCGAACCATACGAAGGAGCCTGGCTGAAGGACATTTGGGATCGCAGCTCCCATTACGTGTGCTGCCCTTGACGCCCACCCATAGACGCCTCCGTTTGGAGTGGTGCCACGCACGAGGAAACTAGACTGCAGCGGAATGCAATCAGGTCGTCTTTAGCGACGAATCCAGATTCAATTTCAGCAATGATGACAATGTGTTCGTGTGTGGAGACCCCGTGGTGAACGTCTCAATCTTGCCTTTGTTTTACAGCGACACACCGCTCCCGTAGTTGGTGGAATGGTATGGGGTGCCATTGCCCACAAAACATAGCCACCTCTAGCATTGATCCGTGGCACTACGACAGCCCAGTGGTATGTCCATGACATCCTGCAACCACATGTGTGTCCACTCATTCAACGGCTCCCAGAAGCCATTTTTCAATAAGACATTGCTCGGCCTCACACGGCAAATGTGTCACAAGAATGTCTCCGCACTGTTACTACCCTTCCTTGGCCTGCACGATCCCCAGATTTGTCTCCAATCGAGCATATCTGGGATCATTTGGGATGGTGAGTTGGGCATCCCACGAGTTTAAATGAACTAGAGGCAAGGTTACAGTAAATATGGAACGAAATGTCTCAAGAAATCATACAGAACTTGTGTGCTTCAATGCCCGATAGTATCGCATCGTGTATTCGCGCTATATATAGAAGGGGTTCAATAGGGTATTAAATTCTCCGTTCTCTTGCCCTTTTCTTTGATTTTCTAATCATTTACTTATATCAAAGTAGTCATTACGTATGTAAAATTTTGTTTCAATTTTACGACTCCTTCTTGGTGCCCTAATTTTTTTGTCCATGAGTATATAATGTGAATTGTTTTCTGTAAAGAGATTTTTCTTTCTCTCAGGTCAAAGCGCATTACAAAGTACTACGATGCTTTCAACCATTAGTTCTAGTTACACGACTTGTTTGAGTTATTATCACAGTTTTGGCCTAAGTGAAAACTATATTTTACTCGTTGAACAACCCTGTCTTATCAATACCTTAAAGATGGCTGCTTCAGGCATTGTTGGATATTGTTTCAAAGACATAATGGATTGGTATCCAGACAAAAAAGTAAGTTTTCTTATCGGGTTATCTGCTCTTAAAGTGCAGTGCCTAAGCTAAGTATACATTTAAAATTAATGCTAATTTGGTATAAAAAGGTTATCTTTGTCAATGGTTTACGCAGAAGTTTTTGTCTATATCCAAATTATTACACGTGGAATCATTCATAAAAGACTATAAAACATTAATACGTTTCCGCAATTCGACTTATTTGAAAATAAGTATTTATTGTCCTAATACATTAAATTCGACTTATTCGAATTTATTGTATTAGGACCATTCGGAAAAAAAAAGAAAGACATGTATCCAATAGCGCGGGGGAGGAATATCATACAAAACTATCTCTGAAGAATATCAAGTTGTTTTTATAATATTCACTTTATCGAACTTTTAAAAATATTTTTTAAATGTATTTTTTGAAGAATGTAATTATCACAATGATTTGTGCATGAAAAATGGGATATAGCAAGACAATTCAATGAAATATGTAACACTTATGCTATAAGCCCTTTAGAGTGTAACAAACTACACTTTTTTAGATAGTTACATTTAATAACTTTTAACCCATTTTTAACTTAGAACATAAAGTAATTTTGACGAAAAATGATTAACGCCAAATTTGAATTTTTATAAAATTTCTATTTCTTAAAATATTTTTTATCCTGCGTCTTACGAAACTTCCGATGGATCAAAAAGAATATCAATGAAATTAAAATTACATTATGTCCAATGTATTTATATTTATGCTGCCTTTCTTAATACCGAAAATTTCATTAAAATTTTATAAAATTTAAAAAAAAGGGATGATTTATGTTATTTATTTAATAATTGTGACTCCTTAAACCAAATTATGTTCTTTAAAAAAATTACATTTTTCTTAAGGTATCCGACTACGTTCGGAACCGTGATTTTGCAAAAGCTTATAAATGGATAATATTTAGGATATTTAGTTTCGATTAGATTAGAAAATGTATATAAAATTCTTTTAAGGATAATACTACAATAAAAAATTATTTAAGTACAATATTTTGACAAAAAATGAGCATAGAATGACCCATTTTCAAAATATTCTCCTTTTGTGAAAAAATGCTTCTATTATAATAATATTTTGCCTGCATATAGCTCAGACCTTTGTACAGAGGCTCAATTAGAATTTTTGAAATATATAACTTAGAAGTGGGTTTATTAATGTTAACGACAACAGAAGGGAGACATTTTAGGAAAATAACGCCGATCATTATTTCAATGGGTTGTAACTCTGTAAATCATGTGAATTTTTCAAAAATAATAGTTGAGCCTCTGTACAGAGGTCTGAGCTATATACAGCCAAAATATTATTATAATAGAAGGACTTTTCACAAAAGGAAAACATTTTAACATTTTTTGCCGAAATATTGTATTTAAATAATTTTTTTTAAATGTCCTTAAAACAATTTTATACGTGTTTTCTAAACTAAATGACACTAAATATCATGAAAATTATCCATTTATGCGCTTTTTGAAGATCACGGTTCTGAACGTAGTCGGATACCTTAAACCAATGTTTGAAAAATTAGTCTCTGAACTTAGTTGGACTGTTTTAACTGTTTTTAATAATTGCTTGGGAATTCCGCCTCCATAGACCTTCTGAGTATAATTTTGAATACATTACTATCTCATATATTAGTTTTACTTATATTTATTTTCAGGCCATATTTCGTTTGATCGATCGTAAAACCGGGAGTGAAATCAAGACTAAATATGTAACAAAGGCATTCTTCTTCTTTCATCACATCAACACGTACGAAGAAGATGGGCACCTTGTCACCGATGTATTAGGCTACACCAATCCAAATGTATTAGATATTCTTTTTCTAGATAAAATACGTTTGGGGAAGACCCCGAATACAGTCCAAGCTGGCTTCACTCGATTCGTCTTACCTCTAAGCACTGTAAGAATTTATTGTGTGTATTAAAAATATAATTTTTAATTTAACACAGTGATTTTCCCAAAGGGGTCTATATGGACCCCCAGGGGTCTGCGATACTCTGCAAGGGATTGACGACAGCAGGAAAAAAATTGGGGGTCCATGATTGTGACTTTCTTTTAACCCTTTCGTAGTTTTAATTTTAACTTTTAATGAATGGAATAAATATTCCACGTACACAAGGGTGTTACTTATTTACTTACGTAATATTTTATAATAATATAAACATATATATATCTATCTATCTCGAATTATGGAATACTGTGAGAAAGCTTTTAATTACTTTCCCTAGTGAAAAGGAAATTCAGCGTGATTGCCAATTTTGAAAACGGAACAAAAATTGTCTGGACGCTACTCATAGAAGACATTTAGGATTCAATCTAACGGAATTCCTGCCAAATGTTGAAAATTTGTTAAAAAGCATCAGATTCATCCCTCCTATTCAAACCATTTGTTTGTTTGTTGTTCAGTTATTTTACGTAACAGGTACTGAATTTTAATTTAATTAATAAATGTTTCAAATTAAGATGTGTTTGTTTTAAGTTTTTCACCCTACATTTTTAAAATTTAAAACTTTTAAAGTAAGTAGCTCTCTATCAGCTATCAAAAACACATTTCAGCTAACAAATTTGCAAGAATTCAATATTAAGTAAGGAGGGGTCTACCCTAAACCGGAAAATATGGCAAGGGGTCCATGAGACAAAAAAGTTTGGGAAACGCTGATTTAACACATTAGCATCTGTTTTGAAGTATGTTCCGATTTATTAAAGTTATCAAATTTATGCAAGCTTATGGAAACGTGTATGTGCGTTAGCTCTTCCCATACCTTTCTCAAAATCACAAGTGTAGTTTAAAATCATAACTGCAACCACTGCCCTGTATTATAATGTTTAATATAATTGAAATGTCTAAAAGCTGTGAAAGGGGGTCAGCGATTCGATTCAGTCACCATCTGTACATGGCCTCAGTGCAGTAAAGGGTTGTAAAAGGCGTAATTGGGTATGATAGTTCAGAAGCAAAAAAGACAATATTTGTAATGATATCATCTACATAAGCCAGTAAAAAACCTCTGGATAGAGGTGATCATACTTTTATCCAGGGGTATGTTACGGGCTTATGGAACCGAAGTTACCGGGTTCTATCCTCCTCATTGGTTGCCTTGACTGAACTAAGAAAAACACAACTTACTGATCTTTCATGGCGCCCTCTACCCGCAAAAAGAGCAACCAAAAGTCGTCAGACTCGCTTGACGCAACAATTAAAGTCGTCAAACCCACTTGATGCAGCAACCAAAACCCATCAGACTCATTTGAGGCAACACCACCAATTACCAGCAACAACAGACACACACGCTGTTTGAAATATATCGCTCGTTCACCAATCCACCGACTCACTGTTGGGGGAGTAATGCAGCGATATCATCAACATAATCCGGTAACAGCCTCCAGACAGAGATGATGACTTTTGCCTAGTGGAATTTTACTTGCTTACGAATCAAATTAGCGGGTTCTGCCCTCCCGATAAGCGCTACCTCATATTCTTGATGAATCTGGTGTACCTATCATGTAATACTATAATTACACCGACTTGGTGCATGCAGTTGGTGCGAAAAGTCATGAAGACTGAATCTACATAATTATTACTTTGTCCCAGGATACATCGGCATTATGTGAAAGTTAGAAGAGCGAATAGCTTAAATGTTGATCTCATCTTTTGAAAAATGTTCAAAACTAAATAGGTTCGTCACCAATTGGCGTCATATAGTTTCAAAGTGTGACGTTAAACAAAATCAACTTTTTCCCTAGAATGTTCAGGCATTTCAAGTTGTCCATGCTGTGCAAGAGTTTTGGTCGAGATCAAAAGAAACTTGACGTAGAAAAAATTGTGCTCGTGATAGGCTGATCTCTGTGTAACATAAAAAAAGAGAACGTTTAATAATCTGACTTTTACATTTGGTTCAACAGAAAAAATGAACTATTGAATCGCATTGTCAGCGTCAGCCTTCCTTCTCGCCTATTCTTCTGCTAATCGCATCTTTTCTCTCCCAGTTGCGCAGCTAGTCCTAAGTGGATACTGTATCACAATTTCTTAGGGGAACTTTTTTGGGACCTCTTAACACTTTTCAATTTTTGCTTACACATGTTGGGACCCTTGTAGCTTTGGGGCTTCGTATCCTTCATACGGCTGATACCGTGGTGGCTACGCTCTTGCTCTCCCTTTTTCCATCCTTTTAGAGCTCATTCCTTTTCGACTTCTGTTCTAAGTTCCCTATTTTCTTTTCTGTATGATGCAACGAAAATGAAGGAAAGGAGCTAGTTTTGGATTTGCCCTAGTGGGCATTCCTTTATCCCGCTTGGGCCCTGACTTTTCTCCTGTCTCACCTAATTTCCACATCTCGACACGTCTTTCCTGTTTGCATTGGGTTCTTCAATACTGCGCCCCTCTTTCCTCATTAAGGTTCTACACACTCTGTTGCTCCAGTTTTTCTTTCTGTGATTTCTTGATCGCTGTCTTTTTTGAAGTGATAAATTCTATTAGTGCGTTTTGCTAGAGAGTGAATATGACTGAATGTCACGCTCGGTAATGTAACACTCATTCGGCTTTTTTCGCCTTCAGTGACTAAAATTAGATGGTCGTGGGCACCGGTGCCGAAGGCGCCTTTTCCCAGAAGGATGGAAGCAAAAGGTAAACCATGACGGGGGAAAAACAAATCAAGAAAACTCCCACGAAATCGGGAAGGGGGGACTTGTCTCCAAGCACGAGTGATCTATCGAAGCAGAACGCCGGTGGAGCGAAGGGAGGAAAGCGCAAGAAGGGAAACGGGACGACCGAAGGCAATCAATCAGGAGGGTGACAGTACACCACATGAACCCAGTTTAAGAGAGATGCTGTGCAATGAAGATGATTGTGTTGTTCAGAGTGTGAAAGGAGAGATCTTGTTGTGTTATGGGGGGCGAAGCGGGTTTCTCCACTTCGTTGAAGAGTATGCATACTTAATTTTAGGATGTAGATACGTAAATAATATTTGTGCTCTAATAATTGGATTGTCATGAGTTTGCCTTCAGTCGGACATACACACCCCTAAAAAGGAAAGGTGGGACGTTTCCTACCGCCACTCTAAAACGCGCTTTGTTTGTCCCCCCACCAATAGGCAGTAAAAATAAAGTTCCTAGCTTCGATCTAAGTGGGGCTTATTCCACTAATCTCTGAAATAACATTACAAAGTTTAAAGATATCACTTCTATCGTGTGGTCATAAGCACACACACTTTTTTTTGCTCATCACACCTACGTCACAAGATGGACTGCAACACCTTGAAAATATTAAAAGTAAACCATTTCATGTAAAAGTCTACCCACCCCTGATCTACAATATATAGATGATTAACCTTTTGAACAAGTTTCAATTTTCACAATATTTTTTACATTCATTATAAATAAAAATTTATGAAAATATAATTTTTTTAATGTGTAGCTCTTTTTCTGTATACATAAAACGTTATAAAGCTGAAATACACACCACCTTAATGCAAATGATATATATACCATACAATATAACACATACCTATGTATAAAGCTATGAGATTCAAGATACGACATTGCAGAGGCAATTTGTGTTGCCATATACATGAGTACTACAGCATTTATTTCTTCACGATTAGCATTTCTTAAATAATCTAGAAGATTTCCACAAGGCATAAATTCCGTAATTATGTAAAATGGAGGTTCCCTAGTGCAAACACCTGGATGAAAAATAAATCCAAAAAAAAAAAAAATGAATTATGTAAAAAGTAATTAAAACAAAATAAATCACAGAATCTAACAAACAAGTA